>JAUTDX010002327.1:0-44198 GCA_030844895.1 Ambrosia x helenae | reverse complement strand
AATGCAGCACCTTTTCCCCTAACAATATCTACACTTTTCCCATCTACACACTCAAAACAAAATCCAAATTTTAAAAAAAAAAACTATTTCATTAAAATCCCCTAAAGAAATCTATAAAGGTTGTGCTAAATATAGCCCCCCCCCCCCCCCCTTCCAATATATTTTACTAAATGTACCCCCTTCTCATACATAGTTATCAAAGGCGCCAGGCGCACTCAAGGCGGATAGGGCTCGCCTAGGGCCTAGGCGCAAGGCGCAAAAAAGTGAGTGTGAGAATAAAAAAGCGAACAAAGAAAAAACGTACAAATATATTATCTATTAGAAAATTCTTCAAATAAAGCACACAAAAAGCTATTATATAAACTTGTAATATTATTTAGTTAGTATCAAAAGTTTTAAAATGTTAATGTATTAGTGTATAAAAGTAGTATTCCTTAAATACAAGTAGAAATCTGCCTGGAATCTAGCCATAATTTAGAGAATTTGGCTCAAAACTCTCCAGAATTTGGAAATCTCGTCGGAATCTGCACCTAAACCATCATCCGAAGAATTAAAGCGCAATTGCTTTGACTTAAAGCACCATTGCATCGCCTCGCGTAAAAAATGGGCCTAGGCGCAAGAGGCGATGGCTTTTAACAACTATGTTCTTCATACCAAATTGGTCATTTCATGTCTCTACTTTTACATTGGGATGTTTATTATTCAATTAGAAACTGATTACACCGAAAAAACAGACACGAATTTCTTACTCAGAAAGTAAATCGGTTTATTTGTGTTTTTTATAGAACAACAATTCCTGGATTTTCTAGGATAAATACAGCAAACCCTGCACCCTTGAGGATTTGAACTCCCAACCTTGAGGACAGGTTATTGGTTCGGTTAAGCGTTAATCTAATTCGGCTCAGTTGGACGGCTAAGACTGAATAAACCGAATAACACTTGTATTATACCAAGGTGTACTGTACATTTAGGCAAACACTTGTATAAATCAGGATAATCTTACCAGTAACAACATTAACATCCTTGTTGTATGTCTTCCTCCTTCCCTTTCCATGACCTACAATGGCATAATAAAAGTAATAAACTCAAACACAATGCCTAAAAAACTTAACAAAAAACAGTAACTAAAGCTAACAACAAATGAAACTCACCATGACAGTTTTGTTGTTGTTATCATCTTCTTCTTGAGAGTGACATTTGAAGCAAGAAAAACAAGTCATGGCTTTTCAATTCACAAAATTCATATAAGTATTATTATCTAACCCTAGCTAGATCTACAGAATCTGAAGAAAAATAGAGTAAAAAGAAATGTGAATAAATAATTAAGGCAAATTGATGAAGGCAGCAGGAAAGGGATGGGATATTATTATTGGGATGGATGGATGGATGGATGGATCTAGCGAAGAAGGAGAAAATAGTGTCAGCTAAATGTCTGCTGCTTCACTTTCTCCGCTTTTAGCGGCAATGCCTACTCACTATCTCTCTTTCATCCCTCTTCTATTTTCCTTTTTTTTTTATCACTATTTGATATAGTTTTTACTGCGATATTTAGTTGGTGATTTTTAAAAGTTTGTACAACACGGTATGATTCAGTTTTGAGCCGTAAGAGAGTCGATCTTCACGTGTTTGGGTTAAGCTATGAAGAATGTGTCCCTCGCTTTAGGCTTTAATGAAATAAATAACGTTTTCTAAACGATCATTAAAGTAATATTAATGACAATGAACAAAAAAATGACCAAAATGACAGAAACATAGTATTACAGTGAGTTAATGTCATACAGTAATAAGCGAATATCTAACCTAGGATTAGTGAAGTTCTCCTAGTATTCTTGGTAGCAAATTGTTGGATCAACCTTTCACAGTTTATATTATCCAACATTTCGTTCTCGATAGTATCATCGGCAATCCGCAAAAGACTTTTCTATTTAAGTAGGCTAAGCCTTCAGGAGTATTATCTAATGGACTAATGGTTAAGTTGCCGCTTTCCGAAGACTTCCGTCTCTTGTCGGAATGACTATCGGACGGGTTCTTTACCCATCAACGCTTGTTTTTTCCACTTGTCGTGATCTTTTACAATCTCCCTGCCGCTTGATGATTAAAACCAGAAGGATGAGTTTTTTCTGTAATCTCTTATCATTGTTTGCATGACATTAAGATCACTACATCTACTCTCTCGTAGGTGCTTCTATATTCAAGCAAGTAAAAATATATTTTAGAAAAATTTATATAATTAAATAAAACCATAAATTGAATATATTATAATTGTTACCGCTTGTTGATGAAGCCCATTGAACGAATTTATTTGTGGGTTCATAACGGTCCATTTAGAAGTAATTTGATCAATTGTTCGGGTTGATCCTCCCAACAATTCTACGTAATGTTTTTGGACCGCCCTTCAAAAACTCCCCTTGCTTCTTTGATTACTCTTCTTCTTGTTCTCCGACACATAGCACTAAGTTTTTGCCAAAACAACTAGCTTTTGTTCGCTTCCCAAGTTTTTTTTCCTCGCGCATCAACTTCTGCAACTTCATCCTCTACAACAAGCATCTCCTCCACTTCATCACCTAATTCTTCATCTTCATGTTCCTTGAATGTGTCTTTGCACAGTTTCTTCCTCCTCGTCGGGTCATGTAGGTAGAGGTCTTGCTCAATATTATAGTCATTTGTTTGACGAGGGTTTGGACTCCTCATTGCATACAAGTTGAAGTCCTTTAGTTGTTGTGGTGTTAATTGAGGCGGCATAAAAAAAATGTGGATAAAAATTGGGTTGGCTTTAGGGTTGTTGCTTTAGGGTTGGTATTGTGTGAATTGTTGAAATTGTGGGTAAAACGGTTGTGGTTGGGGTTGACTTTGTGGAAAATTTATCACAGGCCTATAGGGTTCAACCGTACCCGAGCTCGAACCTCTACCTCGACTACTAGAACCCCCGACTTTACCTTTTGAGGTTCCCTCCCACCATTTGAAACCCTCTTTGATTTCCTTATTTGTTTATGTTTTAAAGTTGTTTAGTTAAACAAGTCTTTGTTTTTGTTTTTTCTATTTAAACCGTGTACATTCTTATATAATTTGTAAATAACAGTAAAAAAAAAGTTACCTTTCATATAAAATAACGGAATATTGGATTTAAATACTCCCAACTTTCAGAGTTTGGCCGGCAATACTCCCAACTACAAAAATGTTTATCAGCACTCCCAACTTTTAAGGTATTTTCCCTGGCACTCCCAAACTAATCCAGTTAATTTTGTTCAGTTAGTTTGCTAACGTGATATGCTGACGTGACATGCTTACGTGGATGACACATCATCTTCCACAGCATGCCACGTCAGCATGCCATGTCAGTAATAATGGTCACGTCAGCAAACTAACTAAAACAAACTAACTGGGTTAGTTTGGGAGTGCCAGTGGAAAATATCTTAAAAGTTGGGAGTGCTGATAAACATTTTCGTAGTTGGGAGTATTGCCCGCCAAACTCTGAAAGTTGGGAATATTTAAATCCAAGATTCCTAAAATAAATTCAAACGGTCAAAAAGGAATAAAATAAATACATGAAATCGACCGTTGCATTTAATAATCATTGTTTACCAGCCCGTTAACTATAACCAAAATTTGGTTCACGGGACCACTACCAGCATAGGTGGTGTTATCGTGCTGATAGTGGGATACCCATGACCAATTCTTCATAACCTCTAAACCCATATTGTATACTAGTTTTGATACCAATGAAAGAAGTGAGTTCATGTGTACTGACATAATATACAATTATATTTATACCTATTGGGGAAGTATTGGGAGAAAACCCTCTAAATTGAGTAAACTCTGACTTCCCGAGCTTTTTTTTTTTTTTTGAAAAAAATTAGGGCATGTAATATACATGTTTTTAAGAGTTTTGAGCCAAAAAAATCAAAAAAGCGCCGAAGGGTTTTTTTTAAAAAAATAAAACAAGTTGTGCATCATAACATATGTTAGCTTATTTTTTCCTGGTAACATATGTTATGAGGAAAATTTATTTATTTTTTTTAAAGAAAAACCCTTCGGCGCTTTTTTGATTTTTTTGGCTCAAAACTCTTAAAAACATGTATATTACATGCCCTAATTTTTTTAAAAAAAAAAGCTCGGGAAGTCAGAGTTTCCAGAGTTTACTCAAATATTTAGGGTTTTCTACCAATCCTTACCCTATACCTATTAGCTCAATCACCCGGATGATAATTCAACATTAAGTTCGGCGGTAAAACCCAAGTTGTGAAGCGTCAGCTTTGACTTCTTTATCTCATTAGTCGCATGCCATCAATCCCCGCTATTAACCTACGTCACAATATTAATTCTTCTCTGCAGTATGCTCATCGCCTCACCGACCTCAACCTGAGTCTAATCCTCGAACAGTCAGGCATAAGGGCTTAGTAGCGTCCTATAACAATCAGACCTCAGTTGCCACCTGACAACGGAAACATTGGAGGAAACATCTCAGATTTATGGTTGTCCAAATCACCCACAGCTCGCTCGGAAAAATGTGTGCTCCCGACTTGTTGTAAATTATTGTAAACGAGCCAAACATGAGTAAAGGTCCGTTAGATTCGGCTCAACTTGTGAACAACCTTAAGTCCGAATTGGCTCTACTTGCCTCAATTTTCATCCACATGCACGCAAGTAACTTTCACATCTTGCGCCCCAAGAAGCATAAGTTTTCCGATGTAGACAGGTGTTCACTCTGATGTAGTCTATCTTATGAAGTTATTTAAAAGTAAATCCTAAGGATAAGATTATTTATAAAATGATATATTATTGTCTAATGCTTTGTTTCCTAAAGAAAAGGTAAAAAGCACATGAGAGGTGGTTCGTTGGAAGACATTAATGATTGAGTTGCACAAGACCTTTATTTGATGGTTAATTCGATGGTCCACACCATTCAGGACCACTGGTCCACATTTCCAAGTTCATGTTCAAATCACTTTAACCAAACACCCATAAGTGTTTATTGTATTGTGTCTAAATATGTATTTATATTATTGTGATGATGTTGTTTTCATGTTACAAAAAGAAAACTATGATAGGAGTGTCCCTAAAAGCTAAACTCTTAGAAGTGAGCATGGTTCGGTTTGGCTAGAACTGAAATTCTAAAAAGGTAATAAAAAGAAAATTCTTCTAAGGATAAATAGTGTCACATCATGTATTTAAAGGAAATAAGAATATCTTTAGGAATCTTATTAGTATTTGGAAGAAGAATTGGACATGAAATTCTAAAAAGGTAAGAAAAAGAAAATTCTTCTAAGGTTCGTATTTAAGGTATCAATTGACTATACCATAAATTAAAGAGAAAACGATACCCAAACGCAAACTCCCATTTGCAAATAACAAGCGAGTAAGCATTATAATAACTTGTTCGATCCATTCGTATTGCAATTCTTATATTTCTACAAAACTCTAAACATGATTCATTGAGTGATAACTATATATTTAGTGAGTGAATAACGATTCTTGATAGAAGCCTAGGATTGCACGTAAGACAGACTGGTTAAGATCTACCCGAATCACTCTATACATTGTTGTGCGCGTATAATATAACACTTATACTTTGATAATTTATTTAGTTACAAAATATCTCAGAGTTGCTGAAGAAAAAAAATACCATGAGGTTTACAAAAACTAACAATAACCTAAACGCTAAGGCTGTTTGGTGCTGTGACACTCTCTCCCAAATTCCACATTAACGTCATGTCATTTTCCCATATCCCTCCCCCAAACAAAGGAAATGGTTCTCCATTCTTTTTTTTTTCCCACTCCAAAAGCATAATCATCTCCAACAATCAAATTCATCCATTTTCATTCGGTGAGGAGGGGGAAAAATCACCAAAAAAACTTCGGGGGGGGGGGGGGGGTCCTATTTGATTGCCACTGCCACCTCACCTCCCTCCCCGTTTACTTCCCCGACTCCACACAATTTAGGCTAATCTAAGTGCTTGACCATTGCCTTAACACCCTCAAGTTCATTGTTCTCATTCACCAATAAGCATCACTTGAGTGAAAGAATCACGTCACTGGTAAGACCATGTGTAGTGGGGGGCTCCATATATGGAGCCCCTCTTCCTGATTGGTCCACGTGGCTGGTGAGTCAACATGGAGAGGGAAACTGAAAAAGGGGTGTAGTGGTGGGGCTTTATATATAAAGCCCCTATTAATATTTTATTATATCTTTTAAATTAAAAAAACAATAAAATAATAATAAAAAAGAGAGAGAATGTGAGGTGTCATGCTCTGATTGGTGGGCTTTTTTTCTCCGGGCGTTACCTAAGTCACGCCAAACTTGATTTTTGTTGCATGGAGCCCCCCCTAGCGGTGTTGGGGGGGCGCTATATTTTTTTTTCCACCATGCTCGACTACGGCTACTCTAAAGAAAAACCAAAATCATTCAACTTGTTTTCTTTATAGTCAATTTATCCGTTTTAACCGTTTGACCCACTAATGGTAGCATAACACAAATTGACCCATTCTAATATAAACGAGTTAAAATTACCCGTTTGCCACAAATAAAATGCCAACTTAAAAAAACAAACAATTACAGACAAATGATACCATAAACAGACATGTTTTCACAAGAATCTAGTGGAAGTGTTTAAAACGTAAATAAAGAAGCATACGACTTTAATCACAATATCTACATGCATACTATCTATACAAAATTCTAACAAGTTAGATCGACTCGAATGCTGGTCTTACTTTTGAGCATTCCATCCTTTCCACTTCATATTGCTGAGCCATCCGAACCCAAGATACAGCTGACTCGACTTTAGTTTCACCAAATGCTGTCTGTATGGTATCAGTATACTTCTCAAACCTGCATTTTAATTATTTAGTAGGCCATTATTTTGTCACAAATAAACATCTGGTACTAGATTGGGTGTTAAGAATGACATTTCTCAGACCTATTTCGACCCGTTAACTATCCTACCCTGACCCACTCGGTTTCCACCTCTAATACTTACTAATATAACCGCAATCACATATTTGTAATTAATGATTTAATGGAGGGGTTATTAACTAATAATGCGCAAAATGGTCAGTTTGACCAATAAAGAATGTCAACATATGACAGTCTCAGAAACCAGGGGCGTTCACTAGATGAACGCTGTCCGGTTAAGCAGTTTATGATTTCTAGAAAAGACAAACCAAACCAAACCAAACCGTTCGGTTTGGGTGGGTCGCCTGAACCGGCTGATTTTACTGGTTTGGTGGTTTAATGGTTCGGTTTTGGAGGTTTGAACCTTTTTTTTTTTCTAAATCATTAGTTTGTATTACAAAATTTAAAAGATATTGAAGGTTCATGATTATATTACATATACATAACTACATTTTCCAGAAATGAAAAAATATATATAAATAGTAAAGGTTAATCAATCAGTTCAGTTTACCTGGCCGGTTCCAAGTTTCGAACCGAACCATTCGACTAACAAAACTGAACCATTTGGATCCAAACCGACGAAGCATACTGACTTGCTTTGGTTTAGATGGTTGGGTCTGAAACATAAAGAGTGGGTAAGGGAGGCTAAACAAACCTGATATGCACATCGTCTTGTAAAGATGAGCAACCCGTACATCCCTTTTGTAACCATGTGGGGCCGCTCCAAACACTCAAGAAATGCCAAATCAGCCTTCAGAAGTTCAGCTTGATCATGAGTATCATAACCCATGTCATGACAATAACAGCAATAATCTAGCCAATCAATCGGCCGTTTGTCCCAAAGTAGGGACCCGCCATCTTTTCCACTTGACCAATTAGGTCCACAGTAATGCCCGTATCTTGGAAATAACTGAGAAAGAAACGCCCGTGGGCCCGTATGCCACGGAACCTTACACACATAGGGCCTGAACCTAACAGTGGAATAACTCAACCCGGTTCAGAAAGATTCCTTAATCGAGACTGCTGTGCGTGTTTCTTTAGCTTTTTGTTTAAAAAGGTTGGCAATTTGATTTTCTCGGTGTTTATGGCCCAAGGAACAATGTTAGTAAGAGACATTCCTAAAAACTTGACATCAAAAGCTTCTTGTTTAGGCGATTCTTCTAGAGGCGTTGATGTATCCACCTTATCTGTCATCATTTCTTATATAGAAATTTTTACACTACGAAGAGTTGAGTAAATTGTAGAAATCCAGTCATTCACATTTTTGGGGCACTATCAAGCAAGAACAAGACCTACACATAGAACGAATAGCATCAATGAGAAAATGTTATACTAGCTTTTTGATTTTGTAATATTTTACAGCTACCAAGGAAGAAAAATAGATCATCCACGATCCACCAGGAAAAAAAGTACAGTGAAAATACAAAGAGAAATGCTGAGAAAAGGGAACATTGAAGGAATTGCTGAAAAGATAAATAGAATTATAGATAAGTTAAAGAGGTTCAAAACATAAATCATATGATGATATGATCATACAAAGAAAGTTAAAAGATATGATAATGTTCATATTATGCAAAAATAAATGATTAAGAACCTGTAAATATAACAAATAAATGATGGAACTACAAACCACAGAAAAGTGAAGCACCAAATTATTGTGGCATGGTCCCAATTAATAAATGATTTTAAGACATAAAATATGGATTTAATTTTTTTTTTTCAGAAAATCATGCCATGCCTACTGCATAGTGCATGTAGAAACAGAATCATTGTTCTGATATTGCCCAACTTATTTGACAAATGATTCATCTCTTAACCTTCATGTGTATCTTTCTTAAACTGTCAGATCCAAACAATGAGAAAAATATCACATTATAAATCAAGGCTGGACATTTAACAAACAAAACTTCATGTGGCCAATATCCCATATCATAGAGCCTATTTACAAAACATGTTAATGTTGAAGCTGTAAATCCAAAATTGGCAGCAGTTGTTCCAAACAATCGATATCATGGTTCCAGCTACGAAATTAAACAGGATGTTTCCTTTTATTATGTGAAACTCGAAAGGAATAGTTGAAGCTCAAAAGGGGTAAGCAGAAAAAGTATTTACTACTATAATCATTGGGACTGCAGTGAATATCTTATGTACAGATTACAGAAAACACAAATTCCAACATTACCAAATCGTAAATGTTAGTCAAGTGCATTAGCAAATTCCTTGCATCAACAACAAAGTACGGTTTTACCCAGTTTTCTTCAACTAAATTGCTTATTCTTTCTTCAAGACATATAATCAACTGTTGAAATTGCATAAATTATATGTTTACTATAATCCAGTTTTCTTCAAGAAAGGAACCTTCTACAGGACATTATGGCCTCAGATATCAGGTGTTCTATACTTCTACTGATACAAACAAATTGCATAAATTATATGTTTATTATATGCTTTGTTCGTAAGAACCTAAACCCTTAAGAATACTGATATTGACTACTTTTTGTTTATATTCACCCATCCGATGAACATCAATTCAAAGAAGTAAACACCATGCTCTAAAATTACTATTACAACACTATATGTGACAAGTTGTAACATCCAGCCTCTAGTATCACCAATTTTGTCTACTTTGCCCACGAGGAGCTTACTATGTGTCTATGTTGTCAAGGCTCACCCACAAGCGTGCCAGAGCCGACTTATCAGGCGCACGCCAGGGCCCACTTTTTAGGCCCAACAATATCTTCTAGCTTCGCTTCTAAAGCCCCACTTTCAGGCCAATAGGCGCATTTTTCATGTCAAGTTCCGACAAAATTCCGGGCAAAAATCATCTGCACAGGTCTAAAACAATTATACCAACCCTAAACAAGCCTGAAATCAACCTAAACCAACCCTAAAGAAGCCTAAAATATGTCTGAAACCCCTAAAAGTTGTATTATTATACCATACGCCTCGCCTAGAAAAGCCCTCGTAGGTTCCTTGCAATAAGGCCCAAGGCTCACCCTTTGTGCCCTGAGTGCACCTTGCAACTTTGACAACTATGCCACTTAACGCTTAATTTGTTAGTATGTGATGAAGATTGCTTATTCATTCTTCTGAACATATAATCAACTGTGAAATTTATTTTAAATCACATATTAAACAAAACTGAAGAACAAAAATAAAGAATCTGATTATTATCATACCAGCATACAGGTCATTATGGCCTCAAACCACAGGTATTGTATACTTCTATTGAAACAAACAAATGGCACAAATTATATGCTTTGTTTATAAAAACCAAAACCCTTAACAATATTCATATTCACTAGTTTTTGTCTATATTCAACCATCCAATGAACGTCAATGCAATGAAGTAAACACCATGCTCTAAAATTACTATTACAACCCTATATGTAATAAGTCGTAACATTCAGCATCTAGTATCACCAGTCTTGTCTTCCTTGCCCATGAGGAGCATACTATGTTGTCAAGGCTCACCCAAGCGTGCGCCAGAGCCCACTTATCAGGAACGCACCTAAGTCCACTTTCCAGGCCCAACGCAACCTTCTCGCTTCGCTTAGCTTAAAGAGCCCCACTTTCAAGTCCTTAGGCACATTGTTCATGCCAAGTTCCGATGAAATTCTAGCCAAAAATCGTAACGGGTCTAAAACAATTATATTAACCCTAAAGAAGTCTGAAATCAACCTAAAACCAGGAGCGAAGTATACTTGGGGCCAGGGGTGGCCCTCCCCCCCCCCCCCCCTGTTTATTGGCGCAGTAGTGGAAGTTTGCGATTTTCATAGGTAAATTGAGTTTGGGTTGAGTCCGGGCCCCGCCGATTTTCCACTACCGATCGAAAAAAATTGAGTTCGGCTTCGGCCCTCGCCAATTCCGAAATCAAGCTTCGCCACTGCCTAAAACCAACCCTAAAGAAGCCTAAAACATGTATAAAACCCCTAAAATCTGTATTTTCATACTATACGCCTCGCCAAGCAAAGCCCTATCCTGTTAAGCGCCTTGCACCGAGTCACAAGGCTCACCCTTTGCACCTTTGACAACTACAACACTTAACTGTGATGTTATCCTCTCATCCAAAACCATCACGCCCAAAACGCGTTGGCAATATTCAAAACCACCATTCTTATGACCCAATATCTCTCATGTAACCATAACATAACACAACCATACTAGATTTGCCTAAGGTGTCACATAATAAGTAGCCAAATAAAAGTTTAAAGTCTTCTTAATTCAGTAAGATAACAACAAACCCACACTAACCGCATATTCTACTCGAACTTCACAAACTAATAATCAACAATCTCCATAAAAGAACACAAAATTCAAACATAATAATCAATAAATCCCAAAATTAAACCTAAATTATGCAAAAACTATCAACAACATTTGATCAACTAAATATTCAAATAAGAAGGTGAAATAAACAAATGATGCTAACCTAGACGCAGTAATTGAGCAATAATAATATTGTAGTGTAACAGACGATGATGAAAAAAAAGTTTTTAAGAATTTTAATGAAGAAACTAATATGAAACATAATATGAGACGAAAGCTTAACCGACTCGACAATAATTTTGTGCTCCTTGGTTAGTGGTTACTAGGGTGTACGTATGGTCCAGAATATGCTTTTCGGTACACGTAATAATAAAATACATATATATTTTAGGAAAGTTAACACAATATAATAATAATAAAATAAATAAGTGTTTTTAGAACGACTAGATTAAATGGCGACGCACACATTTGAAAATCCTTAAAGGACACGTTTTGATACGGCTCACATATATGCGAGGCGCTTTTAAATAGCGCCTGGTGAGGCCTCTCATGATCTCAAATAAGTTCTGCCTCCTATCTATGACAACCGGCAAAATTAAGGTAAATCCGTACTAATTAATTAATGTATAATTAACGTAATTAAGCGCAAATTCGTGTTAATTGTTTAACTGATGTCTTAGAGAATAGTAAATTCCCATAAGATGCATAGGAATGCACACGTTTAATGTTGAAGCATGATGAAATCATGTGCGAATAAACTTGTCCGGAACGGACGTTGGTGATTACCCGGTAAAATAAATAAACGAAAAGGATCCCAGACACCCATGATATAAGATAAAGGGTATTTTCACAAAATATAATGTGTTTTGAAACTCCGAAACTATAAGTGGAAACTTTACATACAAATCTCCCGGTAACGAATAAAGTACGCGCATCGCACCCGATACGCGTATAACTTATAATTTCACCCAACGAAAGCCTAATTAACCAACCAACGCTTAAACTAGGCTATGTTTAAGGGTTATTTGATATTATTATAATGTCCAAATAACGCGTAAATAAAATCCAATTAATACCCGAACGTTAAGTGTGAAGCATAACTAATTAATTAGCAAGTGTTTTATGTTGTGGACCCGACTAAACCAACCCAACCCAACCGGCCCTATCTCCTCACCATACTCAATCCTTCTTTTTGTACAAACAATCTACAAAGGATCATGAGAAGCATGGGATGGATTTGGATGATCATATTATATAAGATTTAAGTACTTGAAAGATCACAAAAAAATCCTCCATTTCCTTGTAAACTTTCGGCCAAAACACCCTCTTATAATCCATCAAAGATCACCCTAGTACAAACATACCCATGATATATGGGATTGAGATCTAATATTAGATCTTTGTGACCTTGAAAGATCATTTGAAGATATGAAAAGGTTATAAAATATCATAAGGCACAACACTTGATCAAAACACAAAAGAAAATTCTCTTCTTCTTCTCCTCTTGAGCCGTGAGCTCCCAACACCCACACACACACTTTCTTCAAGTTTTAACACTCCAAATTCCTTCATAAACATCCATTTTCCAAACCCCAATTGTGTGTTTCAAGCTTGGAGCTTAACCACCTAGGAAGAACATACTAAACCCCATCAAAATCAAGTATTTTTAGCTTCCCTAGCCTTGTGCTAGTTGTAAGTATTCTTGATCTTGTTCTTGTCTTTAAAAGTTTATATTTATTTTCTAGAAGCAAGTTGTACAATGGGTTAACTTGATAAAGCTTTACAAGATAAAACATATGCTTTTAAGACTAAAATGGTGTTATAATTGTGTAATGTAGGCCGAAAATGGTGATGGATGTGTATAGTGTTCTTGTAGTTTCATAAAGTTCACAAAAACTTAAAGAAAATGGTGATCTAAACATAGTTTGTTAAAGGAACTTGAATAAACATAAATGTGGTTTTGATCATCATAACATAATCATCTAAGACTTGCTATGGTGTTGATTTTGTTAGAAAACAAGTTACATAAAGTTTACATAATTAAAGTTACACACTTGAAAAATGTAAATTGGACATATTGGACAAAATACACTAAGTACACCTATTATTATCCTTAATAAGATGATTATAGACTATTAAATGTGTTGGAACATAAACATGACAAAAATGATCAAATAAAGTTTACTAGTTTAGTAGAAAATTGTCATGTTTGAAAGATTGAGAAGAAAATGTAAGTCTTGGAAGATAAAGGACTATTTTAGTAACTTTAGAAGTGGATGGACATAAAATGATATTTTTAGAAACTTGTATCTAAAAATATAACTTTGGAAAGTTTGGTGTCAAAAGTGTAAAATGATAACTTTCCAAGGTTGATTTTGTAAATAATAGCAAATTTACAAATACATATCTTATATAAAAATGTATTTTTATAAAATGAAGTTTTATAAAAATATAGATTTTCTAACAAGTTGGAAAAGTATAAAAAGAAAGGTTTTTATAAAAGTGTTAGATAAATTAAAAACTTGGTAGAAACTTGTATAAAAATGAACACTTTTATATAAATGAGAATATAAAAGTGTTGGAGCATTTTTATATATAAGTAACCAAGTCTTGGTTATAAAAATACAAATATGTTTATAAACTTCCAAGTAATATATGTAGAAATTAAAAGGTGAATAATTTCAAGAATACATATATTGTGGAACTTGGAAAAATTAACAATATATGAATATAAGTTAAGTAATCGGATATGGACATGTTAACGGACTACGACGTAAAAACGAACAAATAAGTATTTGTGTTATTACGTCTAATGAGAAAATAAGAACATATATTTTAAAGGACTTAAAATATATAATTCGGGTGAAAAATACATAACACTTTCCTAAGTGTTGGAAATTTATTCGTGGGAGAAAAATAACGTAAATAATCTAACGATTAAACGTTTAAAACAAGCGTATGGACTTGACAATAAAATATATATTATCGAATCGACGAGATCCTAGTATATTTATTTAATGGGAAAGTAAATATACGGTAAACTGAGTCGAGTCGAGTAAGGAATATATATATATATATATATATATATATATATATATATATATATATATGGTTAGGATAATTTGGAAACCCATCCTTATACGGTAAACTCTGGAAACTCTGACTTCCCAATTTTATTTTTTTTTTGAAAAAAATAGGGCAAGTAATATTCATGATTTTAAGCATTTTGGGCCAAAAAAATTAAAAAAGCGCTGAGTAGTTTTTTTTTTAAAATAAAAAAATAAAATTTTGACTAACACATGTTAAGCGATAATAACAAGTGTTACCCATGTGTTAATTATATGTTAATAGTAGACGTTTTTTATTTTTTTTTTTTAAAAAACCGTTCGGCGCTTTTTCGATTTTTTGGCTCAAAATGCTTAAAAAAATGTATATTACATACCCTAAAATTTTCATAAAAAAAAAGTCGGGAAGTTAGAGTTTCCAGAGTTTACCATATAACAAGGGTTTTCTCTATATACTTCCACTAAATATATATATCTAATCGACGAGATCCTATTATATTTATTTAATGGGAAAGTAAATATACGGTAAAGTGAGTCGAGTCGAGTGTGAAAAATATTATGACGAGTCGACAAGATCCTAGTATATTTATTTAATGGGAAAGTAAATATACGGTAAAGTGAGTCGAGTGTTAAAAATATTATATCGAACGACAAGATCTTAGTATGATTATTTAATGGGAAAATAATTATACGTCAAGTGAGTCGAGTCGAGAACAATATTATACAAGTTAATTAATATTCATGGAAATATAAGTGTAACTTGTAAATAGGGTAATCCATCACCAACGGACCTAGGATACACGTTTAATTAAACGAGGAATTGGACTAAATAGTGGTTTGGGAGTTGGACGTACAACTTGCCGAAACGCACGCACTATAGGCTTAGTGATTTATACGTCTAGGACGTTTGTAGGTGTTGACCTTGGACGGACTATTCTCTATTTGGATTGCGCACTTACTTGAGGTGAGTTTCACGGCCCCATTTTACTGTTTTTATTGGGGGAAAGATATGTTAGGGAAATGTGTGACAGGATAAATTACTTGAGTTGTTGATCGCCACTCGGGGTTGAGTCCTCGCTACTGTAACCATTAATTCAGAGAAATGAAACCGAAGGAATATTGGGATAGTACTATTAGTGCCTGGCAAGGCCCACCCATAATCGATAGCGTCGATTATGCATCGGCGTATGCCTGGGGTGCTCGTATTCTGAATTAAGTTGTTATTTACCGAGAAACAACTTGGGGCGAGGTATAGCTAGTCTTGGTTTGGTTATGGGCTCAAGTAGATTGTAGGAACTTGCAACTCCTATAATGGTCACAACATGTGTTTATTTCCCAAAAGTGATGTTTTATAAACTAAAACCTGTGAACTCACCAATATTTATATATTGACGATTTTTAACATATCTTTCAGGTAATTAATCGATGGAGGGTTGCGTGGCTAGTTGGGGCGGGGATCTCTCTCTTACGTCGGATATTTTGGAGGGGTTTCACTTTTATTTCCCATAGTGTTGGGATATATTTAAGAAACCTCCACTATTGTATTAAACTATGTGGTTTATGGATATGTAAACTTAAAAACTTGTTTCGACGTATTAAATAAATGATCCCTTTTTCTTAATTACTTATAGTTTGTGTTAATCTTGATTTTATACCCTTGAACCGTCGCGCCACGTGTTTCCGCCATTGGCGTGGTGTGACACTATCCATATAGGGGTGTAAAGACAGGGTATCAAACTCCGTCATCCGATGAAGTTTCATCATTATTCTTGTCATACACGTAGTTTAAATTATACATATAAAATATAGGATTTTTATAATAATATAATTTAACGTCGAGGATGTGTGTTTTTATTTAGTTTTAATCATTTGAATATAACCGACACAAAAGACCCCCCCCCCCTTAATTTATAATATGATAAAAAAAAACGAGTAACTTGTTTTGCTTCTCATCAACAGTGCAAGACAGAGACCATTCTAAGGGAGGTAGTACCAATGGTGATATTCAGACGTATTTGATCCATGGCCAGCCCTTAGGTGGGCCGGGGAGGCCAACCGGCCAGGGCTCGGAAATATCGGGGGCATATTTAAAAAAAAACTCTCTCTCTATATATATGTATATGTTTTTTAAACACATCTTTAAACATTTAAATTCGGGCCTATTAAACACATATTTTTAATTAAAAAATAATCCCATTACTCATTTAATTTAACTAAATAAAAAAAGCAAAAAGAGTAGAAGAAATCTTTGACACACAGAAACAAACAAAAATTTTCCCCAACCTAATTCAAAAGTTTTGGGCTAAAAAGAATGTTAAAGGACCTTCATTCAGCCTCGGTTACCTATTCACTTAATACAGTATGTAATTAACTCGTTGTAATACTTTAATCGTTGTTTAAAGAAATAGTTTACGTTATTTATTTTGTCAAGGCTTAAGGGTAAGAGGCACATTTTTCATGGCTTGGCCCAGACACCTGAATTCTCAGAGACGGCCCCTCATATTTCGTCTTCAAAAACCAAGAATATAAGGGTCTTGAAACTCGGGAGTTCCAAGAAAACATGGCAATCATATTAGTACAAGTATATGATGCATCAAGTATAAGCATCTTTTTTTCTAACTTTTGTTTATTTTTCAAAACCATCTCACATGTCATTCTTTGTTTTTGTTTTTATCTTCATCTTATTCATAAAACTTTTTTTTATTTGTCTTCTACACTCATATTTAAAAAGTAATAAACAGTAAGCTATCAAATATAGAGAATGACATAACATTTGAAACTTTTAAGTGGTTTTCATATATAACCCAATCTATTTTTATTCTCTATCCTAACGTGGGACAAATTTTTTAACTATTCAGATATCCAACCAAACATAACTTAATAATTCAGCATTTAACCATTCAGAACCTCTTAACCATTCATACATTGTACTAGGTTAACACTTACCCATTCCAATGTTTCCAAATGGCCCTTTAGTCTTCAATCAACATCATACGAATTTGATTGTACACTCGTAATTAATAATCGTTTTAGAATATTACGAAAATAGATATATTATTTTTATAGTGAATTTCATGAAAAACAAGGTGCGTCCTCAAAATAAGGATCACCCCAAAGGCCAAGTTACATCATATACAAAGAAAACAAAACTCACTCCTTCCAAAGAAGATTCTTAAAACTAGATCGATTCTTAAGTCAAAGAAAAGCCAATGACTTTATATTTGCCACTACGTCCATTACCTTCGGATCTTTTCTTGTAAACATCTTTTCGTTCCTCGCCTTCCAAATAGCACACATAGTGATCATAACAATCCTCTGAATCACTTTTTTTGGCCCAAATAATCCATTTCATAGTTTTAGATAGTTGCAGCAAGTCCTTAATTTCAAAAGCAAAAATTAGATCGATCTTACACCATTCGCCAATAAGAGTCCAAACCCCAAATGAAAATCCGCAACCTGTGAGGATATGCAAGGAGCTCTCAACATCCACATCACACAACACACATTTCATGTCTGGTATATTTATTTTTCTTCTAATCAACGCCATTCGAGTTAGAAGACGTCCATCTCGTCCCTCCATATGAATACTTTAACCTTGAGGGGAATCCATGAGAGCCAATAAAATGTTGTTTGTGAAGACCCCTACCTTTGATCAGCAACTGTTTGAAATCGGCCAAAGAGAAAGAACCATCTTCGCTACCATCCCATCTCCAAACATTCGAAGTTGCATTGAAACGAACTTGTTCCAGCATAGCCATCATTTGATCCAGCTTTAAACCTCCTCCTATGTGTGCGTCTCTCTTTTCCATTTGCAAATGATTTCCCGACTGTTATCTTGAGTCTTGACCATCCCAGACTTCGTTTAATTTGCTCCTTTTACTGTAGGCTAAACTAAACAAGTTCGGCCATCTGTTTTTCAACAAATTTGTCCTGTTTCAGCGATCCAACCAGAACCGAATATCATTCCCATCACCTACTATCCCTTAAAGAAACAATACAATTTTCGGTCTTGAATCTAAAGTTATTCAGGAAAGAAGCGATCACTTTCCAACAACCCTTAAGGCTATTGTTAACAAGTAGGAAACCCCACTCTCCTTTACGCGTGCCATAGACTATTTCTTTCTTTTTTATACCTCCATGCCCATTTAACCAATAGAGCCACGTTAACATCGCTTAACTTCAAGACGCCTAAGCCCCCATCTTTCTTAGGAGTGGTAACAACATCCCAAGAAACCCAATGTATTTTCTTGACCTCACCGTCCCCTGCCTATAAGAAACCTTTCATAATACTCTCAATTCTTTTAATAACCTTTTCTGGGGCTTTGTAAATGAAGAAATAATAAATCGGTAAAATTAACCAACACCGATTTGATTAGTGTAAGACGACACCAATCGAAAGAATTTTGTTTTCCAGGATGAAAGATGATTTTGACACTTATCTATAACCGGATTCCAATGACTAATATGGTTCATATTGGCACCCACCTTGATACCGAGATAATCAAATAGAAAAGCTCCCCGTCTTACATCCAACGAAATAATCCATACTACTCAACTCTTTTTCGTCTATCCCAATTCCATAAATGTTAGATTTATGAAGGTTAATCTTTAACCCCGAGCATATATGGAAAACCCTAGGTAATCTTGACGTCTTTTCAAGATTCAATTTAGACCTATTGCCCACAACTAAAGCTCGCCCGCGTAAAGCAAATAGGATATAGTTGGACCATTGTTAGATACTTTAACGCCTTCGAGCTCCCCAACACCAACTGCCTTATTTATAATGCACGTGGACGCCTCCATAACAATAAGAAACAGAAAATGAGAAAGAGGATATCCCTGTCGTAAATCCTTATGGCATTGAAACTCGTATGTGGGAACTCCATTCACTAAAACCAAGGATCTTGAGCTTAAAAGCTTTCTTTCGATTCTTTTTCAGCCAAGTAATCAATTCGTTTATCATGAGGGGACCGTCTAAGATAAATGTTTCTCTTAAAAAAGCATTTTGAGTTTTAGAAATAACTATCTCCATAACCTTCTTGATTCGGGAAGCAAGAACTTTTGATATCACTTTACTTATAATCTCTATCAACTTGATAGATACTATTAACTAAGAGTGTTTCACCATAAACAAAGTTTTTCAATTTTCTGAAGTGTTTAGACCAATTCAAAAGCTGAAAGCTAAGACGGCCAAGTATCCCCCACCCTAGCTCAGTTGGTAGTTTGGGCCGGTGTTCTCCTTGGAGACACCGGTTCGACTCCTGGCGGTAGCGAAAGGTGCGGGACGACCCTATGATGAAAAGAACCTACCGAGGCATGGTTCGATTTGGAGGGCAACCCGGTTTTACCCAGCTATTTACCCCAACGATTTATCGTGTGGGGGGTAGTATGGTTTCCGGGCGAAGGTCAGACAACGCGGCGGCCGGGGCCCGATAGAACATCGCGACGAGAATGCGGATCTGACAGGTAATCGTCTTCGACGAACCTGGTGACCAATTCGGTCCAGTACATAGAAATTCACTCTTCAAAAAAGAAAAAAAAAGGACGGCCAAGTCTCATGCGGTACTTTTAGCCGACGCCTAGTGGCTTTAGCTGGAGTTAGCCTAACTAAATAATGCCATTTTTGGTTTAGGGATGGTGTGTATCTCATTGGTTGTTTGGTTGTTTGGTTGTGACACTAACTAATGCATACGTTTGCAAGTTCTACGTGTATAGAGAATGCTAACGCATGAGCAGCGAAAATAGTTTTATTTTATTCATTTTTAATTTCACATTTATATCATTATAGTGTTTTGAATATGCCGTTGTAACATGTCTGTTTTTATCTACATCCCAATATAATTATGTTTCGAAATCAAGTTGTGAGTAATATGTAAAAGTAATCGAAACACACACATAGATGCTATCAAATCTACCGTGCATTTAGTTTTCTTTTTCAAATTTGACACTTACCCTTTTGTTATTATAATAAGAGTATTCACATCAGCTCCTCTATAATGATGTGAGCGTGATTTCTATATTATATAGAGTGGTATAAGTGGTTGTGAGTAGATGAGAGAAAATATTTGGATGAGACACTGTTCACTAGTGAATTTGGAGGAGACATTGTTCATCCTCCATAATTTTTTAATATTTTAAAAGTGATTGTGAGTAGAGGAAAGAGAAAAGGTAATGATAAAAGTATAGAATAAGTATTATTAAACAGAAAATGACAGAAAAAGATAATAATTTTTAGTGTAATTATAGAGATGGAGATAAACAGCTAATGTGAATGCTCTAATATAATGTAACACTTAATAAAGTTCCGAATATATGTTGCAATGTGACTTTTTTAATTTGAAGTCTTTTTAATATTCTCTTAAGTTTTGAGTATACCATTACGATGTGCATTGTTTTATCTACAAGTTAGTATAACTTTGTTTTGAAAGCAAGTTGTGAGTATAATGTACAAGTAATCTAAGTACACAAGTACATGTTTTTAAGGCTACCTCACAATCAGTTTTATTATTAGACTATATGGTGTGCATACGGGGAGTTGGGCCGAAGAGGTGAGGTGAACTCGGGGACTTACCTAAACACCCCCCTGTTTTTTTTTTCGGCCAAAACGGTGAAATAAGCCCGTTGCCACCGATCAATCCTATTGGCCAAGGGAAAAGGAACGTTGGAAATGGGGGGCCCCAATTAAAAGTGTACCGTTGGTTTAAAAAAAAAATTTCACAAATTTACCTTTATATATATTACCTTTATCACACACCATTCACACAAAACCCACTTAATCTTTTTAACCAAACAACCACATTTTATAAAATTTACTCCATTCTTTACACCAAAAAAATTACCAATGAATCCAAGGCGTTCAAACCCGCAACCCTTTTACCCGAACACCCCCGCTACTCCTTCGACACAAGCTCCAAACTTTCCCTACCCCACTACACCGCTCGACCCTAGCACATACGGGTTTGGCGGTTTTAGTCAACCCCAAAACCCTTGGCAAATGCATCAACAACAACAATTTCATATGCAAATGCCACGCCCGAATCAAATGCCAATGTTTCCCGCGAGACCTCAATCACAAACCGAACCCGAACACGACTTCATATCCTTAGGCGTCAATGACGACGTTATACCCGAAACTCAACCAACCTCAAAAAAAGACACAAAGGGAAAAAACGTGCCGTTGAAGGAAAAGGTGGTAGTAAGGCGGATAGCCAACCTTGGAGTCCAGTCGAGCTCGAGGCCCTAGCACGAGCGTGGGTGAACGTCTCTACCGACCCGATACGAAGTAAGTTATTTTTTAACCTTTTTTTTAATTTTTTTTAGGCCGTAGCCTTTTTTTTTAAGTTTTTTTTTGGGGCCGAAGCCCTTTTATAACTTTCTGTTTGTTTTTTTTTAAATTTATTTATGAAATATAATTTAGATAATTAATTTAATTTATCACTTGTAGGTACAAATTGAACACGGGAAAGCTTTTGGAACGCTATTTGCAAACAGTTTTTTAAGTTAATGCAACGCGAGCCGTATCGAACCGAACATTCCGTTAGTACGAAGTATAGGGAGATGAACACCAAATGTCAAGAATTTGCGGGTGTTTATCAAAATTGTTGGGACAATCGAAAGACGGTGAAAGTGACGAGAATGTGTTGAAAATGCGCTTGAGAGGTTTAACCAAAAAAAGAAAGGGGGGGGGGTGGTTGTACATGAGACCATATGAGATTTTGAAGGCGTGTGAAAAATGGAAGGTGGTGCCAAACGAAGTGGCACAAGCAAAAAGAACGAAGACGAACTCGTCGGGAAATTATAGTATGGGGGGTCCGATGCACGTTGTGCTTTCGATATAAATGATGACCCGGAGTTTGAAAATGAAGCTCCAACTCCCGAATCGGAGCGGCCAGCTGGAAGGGACCGCGCTAAAAAAGCCGCGTCGAGCTCAAAAGGAAAGGTCTCCGCTTCGAAATTAAGTGTGGTTGAGAAAATAGATTTGTTGATTGAGAACTTTAACGAGTTTAAGGCGAAGCAAAAAGAAAGGTGGAATGAAAGAAAGAAGGAGAAGGAACAAGCCGCGAGTTTAGAGAAGGAGAGGCTAGAAATGGAGAGGGCACGGCTCGCGTACGATATTTCGCAACAGGAAAAGGTGGAGTTTGCCATGATGGAGAAAAGTCTCGACTAGGGCTGGCAAATCGTGTCTCTAACAGGTTAACAGGTCTCTGACGCGCGCGAACAAATCTAGTTCTAAACATGAACACGACTCGTTTAACTCATTTATATCTCATGTTTATAACACAGTTTTATGTTTTATGTACCAAAAAAGGGAAATGAAAGATTTTTGCCTCTTAATTCTAAGTATTAAAAAAAGTCAAAAAATCAAATAGTGTACTTTTCAGTCAAACAGGTCTTATCGTGTCTTAACAGGTTACCCATTGCCAGCCCTAGTCTCGACAACCTTCCCGAGCAAGAAAGAGAGGTGTGCTCGGCGATCAAAAACAACATTGCGAACAAGTGGCTTGGAAAACGAATGCTTTAGATGTTTTTTATGTTTTTTTCATGTTATTTTTTAAATTTCTATGCATTGTAGGTTGTAATTTTTTTAATTTAATGAAGTTTATCTTTAGTTTTTACGCTTTTATTTTTTACGTTTATTTTTTATTTTTACGGTTTGTAAAAAAATAAATATACGTTTTT
Organism: Ambrosia x helenae; assembly: GCA_030844895.1. Classification (NCBI taxonomy): domain Eukaryota; kingdom Viridiplantae; phylum Streptophyta; class Magnoliopsida; order Asterales; family Asteraceae; genus Ambrosia; species Ambrosia x helenae. The sequence continues at coordinate 21,293 of JAUTDX010002327.1, read as the reverse complement.
ATACGTTTTTTATAAAAAAAATAATTATGAAATATAAAATATACAATTAAATAAAAAGGAAAAAGAATAAAAAAAGGAAGGGGGAATTGGGGAATTGGGGGAATGCATTTCCAAACTTTGGGGGAGAAAATTGTAGAAATGATGTGGCGCTGATGTGGCACTTGGGGGAGTTGGGAGAAAAGGGGACACACCATATAGTCTTATAACTTGATGTTTATTTTTATCTATTTTTATGTTTTGATAAAAGTTTTGTTACAAAAATTGGGTTGATTATAATTGTTTTCTTTTTCTTTACCGTGACATACCGGTTCGAAACCATCCGAACAACTTCGATAACGGCACCAATATTCGTTTTATGGTTTCCAGTATACATTTCTTAGAATGAAGTTGTATTCGCAATATCGTGTATTTTTTACATCATAAGATATAGTGGGAGTCAAATGGCGATATCGTACCAACACCAGGACGAATCGAATTGATATTGTCCCAACAATATCAGTATCATCAACGTTACTGACATTCATTTTTTTTACGATTTCAACCGATGTAAAACACATATCGATATCTTTTTGAACATATAATGACTCTATTTTCTTGGTTTTAACTTTTTTTTTTTGCGATACTGAGAGAAATCCCGTTGTGGCGCTTGAGAATTTGACAATTGTTAACAAAAAATAAGATTTTATCCCTATAGTTTGACCAAGTCTCGAAGTCTAAAAGTCTAAAAGTTTGACCCACAATAATGTATACTCGAAATAACTTCAAGTATCAATCTATTTTCATTTCTACGTATGACAAGTGGTTTATTTTGAAAAATCGTTTTTTAGGACGTAGAAGTATTTATGTGGCAGGTAGTGAAGAGAAACAAGGCAATAACAAGAAAACACCATAGAAATATTATGTGGTAGGTAGTTCTTTCATTGAAAGCACCCATATAAACACCGTTAAATCAGTTTGAAAACATAAATTAAAAGTCAAAAGAGCACATAATTGGTTGATGAAAATTATGAATTTATGTACAATATATGTGATTTATGTCTTTCAGTTGGTCTTTAATTATTCAATCCAATACTCTTTGCTCACTTGACAAATATTGAAATGCTTTCGCAGTCGTCTTTGATAGACCAAAATTTGAAGAAATAAAATAAAATAAACTCAATAGTTTAAACCTTGAGAACAAGCGATTCACACTGTTCTCAAGGTTTAAACCATGCTAGTCTTCGAATTAACCATGCTAGTCTTCGAATTATTGCATAGAAAGAACAAACAATATGTGAACATGACCAACAATTCAAAGTTTGAGGTTTATATATCAAGTGTTATCAATGGATCATGCATCAGCAAGACATGTGCACTTCTTTCGTTCCCATTACCACTTCATCATCTCAATCGCTACTTGATAATTCAAATTTCTCTTGACACGTGTATACCCAGGGGCGGATGTATAGCATACTCAGGGAGTACGTCTGTTATCCCTCGATTGGCGAAGTGGAAAAAAATGGTTTTTTAAGGTATTTTTATAAAATGTTACCCCTAAAACAAATTTTTTGTTACCCCTTAAAATAATTTTTATCAAATGTTACCCCTTAAAAATGTTACCCCTTATTTTATTTTCTAGATCCGCCATTATGTATACCGACTCTAAAAATGGGTTATCTGTTAAGTGAGGTTTTTAGGATGCACCTAGCGCACCATATGCATAAATGAACACGCCGAAAGACAGGAACATGATGCAATGAAAAGAGGGGTTCTTGGTTGCGATAACCATGTTGATACATTTGAATTCGCCACGACTCAAACAACACTAGATAATTTATTGCTTCAAGTATGAGAACAAACCAGTACTGATTTCCCAGACACCATTTTGTTTGACAATAGACTAGGTCTATCATTTCTTATAAATTATTTATAACATCTAAAAACATAGAAATATCATCAAACATATGATACATCTACCTGTATAAAATTAACAAGATAAACTATTCTCTAGAGACATGTTTAGACATTGATTTTGTAGTTTATTTTTAGTGGTTAAGAACCTATTAGTTTGAGTCAAGTCTAAATGGGTTCAGTTAAGTTTCAGGTTGAACCATCAAAAATATTTAGCAAAACAGATCACGTTCATGTCAGCTCACTGTATTTGCAGGTTAACCCGTTTAACCAATTTATTCACTTAATTTTCTTATTTAAAAGTGTTTTATATAAAACATAACTATTTGCATATATTTGTCAAAAATTGTTAGTAATAATTAGTGAATGCACTTAACGTGTATATTGTTTTTAAGTTTTAACCAACCAACCAACCAACCAACCAACCCAAGAACATAGTCCTTTTAGCTGCCCAGCTCAGTGTGTCACCAAATTACATACAAAAGAAAAGTGACATTTTATTAGATTTTATTTATTAAAGGTGCAAAAAAACTATTTTGAATCTCTAAAACCGGTTCCTAACCTGACCCGGTACCGTGATATAAAGTCGGTCTTCATCTTCAGGCATCATATTCATCATTAGCGCATTCATGCTAGTTAGCAGTTCCAGCTCCATATCAAGGATATCGTCACTAGCATCAATACCGTTCTTGAAAATCCACACTTTTCCAAACCCAGAAAACAGACGGAATTCTAGGATCCCTCCTCGGGGCAAATACTTTTATGCATACCTCTTCTGGTTGATCCACGCCATACTCTATTCTAGTAAGATGATACACACTAGCTAATAGTCCGCCTGGTGCTACATGAACTGGTTTGGCACTACGCCAGTCAACCCAACCCCGTTCGATTTGGATAGGCTACAGTTATTTTGTGAGTAAACCGGTTTATGACCCGAACCGGTTTGGAAAAAAATGTACACCTCTGCATATTAGATTCATACGATAAAACACCTATTGAGTAATCGTCACCACCCTCACCACAAAGGAATATGTAAACAATCACCTAGATTCCGCTTCTATTTGACAAATCAAAGACTGAGATTTGAATTAGGATTAGAAAAACATGAACAATATACCAACAACAGAACTAAAACAAGATCCAAGTTCAAATGATATATCCAATTAACAATTACGTCTAACGATTCAAATTACAACATTCAAATTAATCATTGTATACACTTAAACCTAAAACAATACAATGACAACTTAAATCCACTAAATAAGTTTTCCTCCAAATAATAATAATATAATAAATTTACAACCAAAAACAAAAAAAAACCCCTCTTTTTTTTCTTTCTTATTTCTAACCCAGATTTGTCATCATAATCTTTAATATCTGATTAATAATTACCAGTCCATAGTTATGCTTTGATCTGTACACAATCCTTCCTATCCTACAGAATTACCTCCACCAGCATATTCTCGGCTCCACAGCCGCTTCTACTTTATGCTTTGAACATGGTACGTCGGCAATCCTTCAGTCAATGATCATCTCCATTACTGTCATTAGGCTGCAAAACACAACTAGTGTCAGTATATAAATTCAAGCTGCAAATCTAAATCAGGTGTCTGAAGGGTGAACCTACGTTTACGTCGGGTTGAACCGCAACCGGAAACGGGTTTGATGACGGTACCTGCTGCCAAGATGTAGGTTTAGCAGGTCCACCACCTGCTTCACCTACTCCGTCGTGTTCTGCTGGCGTACTACTCCCAAAAACGCTATTGAAACCGTTTCTAACATGGTTAGATGATGAGCCTGTTCTAATGCCAGAACCGGGCTCGACCATCTCGACTTTCGGGTGGTTTACAGTGGAGGGATTTTGTCCTGAACTGGATGGAGTTTGAGGTTTGTTTGATATACTGTCAGGCACCAAACCGGGTATGGGTCTCGGGTTTCCAGGTGGGTTAAATGATGAAGGCGGAGAAGGGTCCTCGCCCACTACTCCTGGAGCAAACTTTGTGCCAGGTGGCAAAGCCTTTTCTATTTTCTTTGAAGCAATTTTCCAGACAACGGGTCCAAGGTTTGCAGCAAAACGAGCTAAGCTTCTAGCATATCCATGCTCCGCATGTAAACCCACCTAAATTCAGAGCAAAATAAAATTAAATACTCTCCATACAGGACGGTTGGACATCGTGTAGGGTCGGGTCAAAGTAGCCAAAAAGCTTTTATCCATGTTCTTTTATAAATAATTAGTGTGCTAGGATACTACACAAAAAGCATATTACTTACATAGTAATCCGACTTTTAAGATTCAACGATTTAAAAGGTTTTATGCATAAAAAAGACACTCGAAGTGACTTTCAACACATTTAACGCGTTTCCTTTTACGCACTTACTAATTTTACCCATTTGACCAGCTAGATATATATATCATAACCCAAATGAACCCATTCACAAGTAAATGGGCTATAAATGCCACCATCACTATGTTCCTCGTGTCATGTGAAAATTGAAATATTTTACAACTTTTACGATTGTTTATTTTTTGTCAAGCACCTAAAATCACACTTTGACCAAAAAACAAAGCTTGTGGGGCCCTTAGAGGATCTAGGTTGGTAATATCTGGCCCGACCCGTTGTCTCTCTTTTTTTTTTGTACATTTTTCATAGAAAGGAAGTAGCATTTCAAGAGAGAGAGAGAGAGAGAGAGAGAGAGAGAGAGAGAGAGAACATATTTGATAAAAATCTTCTAGAGGTTGCAAGCAGGCAAACAAGTGTAGGTGGAGAAATTTATGGTTCAGACAGTTCGGTTAGGTCTTGTAGTTGTCACTTTTTTATCCATTTTATATAAAAAAATAATAATAACTTGAAAAAACAATCTAGTTTGATTTTTAGAAACATACCGCCATTAACTGCTTCCTTTCACCACCAAAATTGGATAAAAGAGAAGACTCATAAGCATAAGCTGAAGGATGAAATTGCTTGTACGTGTCACGCCTTGTCTCATCAATAATAAGATTTTTATTCCCATACTTCATGTCCGCTCTCCGAATGCGCTCTGAAGATTAACAACAAATAATAAGAAACATGGAAATGGAACGGAAACCAACATTATACTATGTTGTTAATGACAAAACCAGTCCCACTTTGAAACAACTGTGTCCTGTTTAAAAATTTTACAAGTACTTATGACGTACTTTCCGTTGTAACAGTTTAACATATATTACACAATACCATGTTTAGTATGAAGTGCTAAAGAGATTATATAAAATTTGGAAGAAACCTGGAAACTCTTCGTTCCAATCTGCCATCAATTCTGAATAATGTTCACCATTGCGAGAACGGTGTGAGCCAAGTAACCCATCAGCTTGAAATTTATAAAGCATGGGCGGTGCTTTTCTTAAGTTGTAAGGAGTAGACTCGTTTGTATTGTCTTCAATGGTTGTTGCCAGGGTGGCACCTGAGGTAGACTCAGGACCAACACGGTCCAACGGAGGTCTTCCGGGTGTCTTCTTTACCAGCTTGCCAGGTGGCCTGCCTCTTCTCACCACTTTTGGTTGTAATTCACCATCTTCACCCTCTATCCTCAGATTTTCGAAGTCCCTTTTTGCCAACTCTTGTATAGCTCTCGCCTGAGAAAACGAATATAAGGAATTACACTTAAAAGCAAAAAATATGTGTATTATTATGTGGTATTAATGTGTAAACAAAGTTAATCCAACCTGCCGGAAGTAGACAGTATCGGATGAATTATACTGCATTGCATTGGAGCAAATCAAATATACGTCGGACTGCAAACACAACAAAAAATAAATAAAATTAAAACTAAAAATATTATGCAAGAAAAAAAATTATATCAAATGAACAAGAAGCCTTGCACATAAGTAGTGTGTACGTGTGTGCACAATACGTGGCTGATTAAAATGAAAAAAAAGCACAAAAAGATAGAACTAGATAATGTCATAACCACTTTCGCTGATTTCCATTAATGAACAAGCACATAGTTCCATTTATCTTATAAACCAACACATCATACTGAGCAGTAAATGTAAACAGACAGACTTTCGACAACTGAAGCAGAACAGACAAGCGCAAACCTCCAATTCTTCCAAATTTGAATAAAGTCCCCCATCAAGTTTGCTCCTAACAGTACCAAAATCCATAGGCTGCTTAATAATTTCATGGTAATCAGGGAGCTGCATACAAACAAACCTCATTCATGTCAGCCAAAACAACTACAACAATGGATAACACTCGCAGACGTTCAAAACAACGCACCTCATCCGGATCAACAGGTTCAGAGAAAACGGCATGAGTGTCCTTCCTGCAGAACAGTTTAAAATAACCATATAAACAAAGCTCTCTAAATCAAGAAACAGTACAAGAAATAAGATTCAAAAAAAGGCAAAAAAAAAAAGACTAACTTTTGAAGCCTATCAAGAATGAACACCAACAACTTTCTATCTGGCAGAGGTGTTGTGGGTCCAGACTCCAATGGTGACCCTGCACATCAAACATTAGTAAACATAACAAAACCCCTCATATTCAACAATATATATGTAACAAAAGGGTTTATGATTAAGACCATGTAGTGTGTCCATCGCTTTCGAGACCTTTTCACCCTACAAACATAAATCCATCACCAATGGTTACAATAAAGAGGCATAAATTACATAACAGAATACATATATAAGATTCATTACTTAAGCACAGTTAATAGTACAAATCAAATGGTAAGTACAAGTGAAGTAAAAGAATAACAGAGAACAACAACAATTATTAATATTAATATTATTATTCTTATTATTGAAATTATAAAAGACAAAGCTGAGCTTTTCTCCAGAGACATGATGGTAGGTGAATGTTCCTTTAAGTCAGAGTATGCACACTCACACATATACATATACAAATACAAATACAAATACTTATATATAATAACATCAGTTACATTATCTACAATCAACAAAGATTAATAAAATATCATCATTCTGTAAACAAAAAAACAAAAAAAAAAAATATGATCTTTGTAGTCAATAGTTATTGAAGTGTTCACTAAAAACAAAACAAAAAGCTGTTAGAGGTACCCGCGAAAATCCAAACAAAAAAAATCTCAAAGAAAAAAAAATAAATAATCACAAAAACTAAAGATATTTCCTTTCCCCCAAATTAAACTATTTTTTAAATCTTCAATAATTCTTTATCCTCTAAACACCACTTTTTTCCCTCAATTTCCCCTATATATATAATATTATATTTCAAACTAATTCATCAACTAACTCACACAAAAAATAAATAAAAAACCCTAATCTTTAAAAAAAATATTTCCCATAAATTTTGATACTTTTAATATATTAATTAATCTTTTTGCCTCAATTCCCACTATATATTCCAAACCATTAACACCCAATTCATCAACAAGTAAAAAACCCCCAAAATTTACAAGATTTATAAAAAAAATTATATATTTTTATAAAGTTAATATTTTTACCTGAAGATCAGATCCGGAAATGGGTATCCGATTATCAACATTAGCATTGGAATCAGAGCCACAAGAAGCAGAATTAACAGAAGAAGATCTAATCAAATGTGGGTTTTCTTGTTTTTTGTCTGATTGAGGCAAACGAACGACCAGCTTCACTTTCTTTTGTTTTCTTTCATCGTCATCATCTGAAGAGGAGGTGCTAGGGTTCCGGCGACTGGATCTTTTCTTTAATTGTTGTTGCTGTTTATTATTAATATTATTATTATTATTATTATTATTATTATTATTTTGTTGTTGTTGAAGAGAACGTTTTTGAAGATCAAGAAGAGAGGGACGGCCTTTCTTCTTCTTTTTGGTTGTAGTAGCTCCTCCACCTGGTTGTTGTTTACCCATAGAAAGGCAAGGTTTGTGTTTCTGTTTGTGTTTCTCTCTCTCTATCTTGTTAGTTTGATTATCTTTTGTTGTTTCTCTCTCTAGAAGAGTGTTTAGCTATGTTTTTTTGTTTTGTTTTGTTGTGATTTTGGATGAGGTTGTGGATACTTTTGGTCCTTTGAGTATTGGTGTGTTTACTTTATGTCCCCTTTTAGATTTTGAGTTTATTCTTAGGGTGTTGAGGGTGGAACTACTCGGTTAGTAGGTCTGTAAATGAACCGAACAAACACAAATATGTAATCGAACAATTCTTTTTATTTATGTTATTTTGTTATGAAAATAGTCATGTTCGTGTCTGTTCATGTTCCATTTAAAACCTAAACGAACAGTTCATAAACGTAAATGAAAATAAACAAGTAAATCCAAGCGAAAATAATTTAACAAACATAAAAACACAAATGAACATAATTGAACAAGCACAAATAAACATAAATTGTTGTTGTTCTAGAGCGCGTTTGTTGAGATCTAGAACAGATAGGATGACATTTCTTCTTATTATTATTCGGCTTCATTGTTCTGTCTACTTTACCCATATCATGTTTTCTTGTTTCTCTCTCTCTCTCTCTCTCTATATATATATATATATATATGTGTGTGTGTGTGTGTGTGTGTGTGTCTGTGTGTGGCGCGCGCACACACATACTAGTAGGTTGGCCTGCACGATACAACGGATGTCATCAATGCTTTTTTGGAGAGCACAATCTAACTCTAACCCGACATGCGTTAAACACTACTACTATTGCTGCTCCTAATCTTACTCCTACTCCTCCTACCTAATATGTTACTGCTGCCACTACTACTGGTACTTCTACTACTACTACTACTACTACTACTACTGCTGCTGCTACCACCACCATTACTACTACTACTACTACTACTACTACTACTACTACTACTACTACTACTACTACTACTACTACTACTACTACTACTACTACTACTACTACTACTACTACTACTACTACTACTACCACCACTACCACTACCACCATTACTACTACTGCTACCACCACTACCACTAGCACCATTACTACTACTGCTACCACCACTACTGCTATCACCACTACTAAGTACTGGATCATATACTTCAAGAACTCTAGTCGTGCTATGCAGCAAATATGACATCATATAAATTTCAACAATTGTACTATAAACAAACTATATCCTTAACATGCTTTTGACGCTTAGATAAGGTTTTTGTACTTTAATAAATGTGTAAACTAATGAAGAGTAGAAATGATGTGAGAGTGCAGGATTGGTGAGTACTAGGATATATGTGGAATTGTGGATAGTATCCCTTCCACCCTTATATCATTCTATATTATTTCAATGTTTTTAGTTGATGTTGTATTATTAAAATTTTTGATGTATATTGCGTTTAAATTATATTATTATTTTTGTTATAAGACTACTTATTACTATTAATTACATTTCATATATCAAATATCTTACGTATTAAATAAGTATTAAATAAGATAGACAAAATTATAAATGACAACTTATTTATGCATTAATACAAATATATATAAAAATTTCCTAAGTGTCTTAAAAATAATAATAAATTATATTCTTATCCATTCAAAATGTTTTTACATATAGTATTATAGATATATCTACTCTATTATATCTACTTTATTTGATATCCTTGGTTTCTCTTTGTAAAAGAGGTCTTCGGCTATTTTTTGTTGTGTTATACTTTTTGTATAATAACTAGTTTTTAACCCCACATCTGCTGCGGCGCACTAAAGCACTTAAAACAACATGTCCCCTATAGCGCAATGACAATGTTGCTTGATTGGCCAGATTGCATACCGTAGAATGTTGTCAAAGTTGCCTTGTTTCTTGTAGTGATGGATGTTACAATTTATCTCTGGACTTGTATAGAGTACATTTTACTATTCGTCAATAACAAGTTGACATTAACCCGCGCATTGCGGCAGGATATTTAACTGACTGTAAGACCAAATTAACCATTTTGTATGATGTACTTTCACATACAGATCCATAACATTAAGTAAAAAACAGTCAACATACAAATTGAATAACATAAAAACAAAATGCATTGTTAATACTATAATAAAACACATTCAAATAGAAGTTGAGATAAATGTGAAATTATCTTACTTTCTTTTATCAAACTGGGTGATAGATAATCCTATCAACCGATCCACAAAAGCATAATAAGCATTTTCAAAAAACAAATTTAAACAACCCATTTTACCAAATGTAGTCAGCCGCTTATACCATCCACATCACGTACTAAGAAAACACATAGAGAGAAGATGGAAGAAATAGAGGAAAAATGGAGTTGATGATTCGAGCATACATCTCATACATACCTTTAGTAAATAATGAATTATAACATTGTAAACAAATGTGTATAGTTGCCTAATTATGTTCTTGACTTTGAGATTTAAGAACTTTGATCTTGGATAAATGTGACATCAAGGATTTGACGATAAAATGATAATGGTTAATAAAATGAATGATGAATATAAATTTACAATGTTTGTTCCAAAAACATAAATTCTATAACCTTTCTTCAACACTCACCAATAACCTCAATAATGGAATTTATGATTACCAGTTTCACAATATGCATGAGGAACATAACTTTGGAGGTATTTGGAATATAAACTTTACGTTTAATTTGTATTCTTACTAAATGATTAATGATCTTTTGTGGTATACTACAATTTGTATTCTTATACTATACTTCCACACTACAAGATATTGACTAATAATAACAACCAAATTACACGAAAGTTGATGCACCACTATTCATCACTAATAACAAAATTAGTTGATGCACCATAATCGAAACTGTTTGTCACCATTGCTATGCCAACAAAGTGTTCGTGACAGTACATTCAGACGTTTAGTGACTATTTCTGTTTATTCACTAAAATTGGTTGTATCAGTCAATTGGTTGTTTTTAGTCGTTTTCAAACACCGTGAACCGATTTCTTTTGTTTTTACCAAAGGGTTGGTGTTTTGTCCGTGGAGAGATATTGGAAGATACAAATTTCTTTGTAACCATCATAAAATCATGATTGGAAAAAATAACATAATCTTTTATCACTAAATAATCATATAAAACCCACGAAGAAACAGCCGAAAGGTCGAATTTACACTCACATTCAAAGTGATTCATCATTATCACAACGGCAAACAACACAAAAACCATCATAAAATCATGATTGGAAAAAATAACATAATCATTATCTCATATTTGGTTACAGAGTTAGTGGCAGAGACACACAGGGTGGTGACAGTTAGTGGGTAGCGATGGTGACGACATTAGTGTTGAAGTAGGGTAGTTGTCATGGCAACATTGACGACGACATGTAGTAATTTGGAGGGTGGCAACACTAAGTGCGGTGAGGAAGCGAAATATTCTTTTTTTTTATAACGGCAAAACGCTTTATATCTATATATAAAGAGCCAGCAATGGCTGGAACCCACCACATACAACACAAAAAAAGAAATTACAACACCATGGCTATATTAAAGTTAACCCAGTCGGCCCACTCAATTGTACCCAAATTCGCTCTGTTCGACACCCACAAAAACGAATCCTCTTTGATCTTGTCCACCGTAATCCGAACAGGTTCGAACTTGCCTTCGAATGTGATTTTAGAAAGGGTGTTCAATTCCTTTACTTAATGTAATTTGAGCTAATACATTACAAACCAATTTTGTCAATTGTTTGTTATGCATTACATTTGGATTCAACTTCTAGTTCCAACAAATCACGAACCAAAACACCCCTAAATAATTTAAAGTTACACAATATCAGGCCTGTTGAAAACTAGTTGGTTTGATAAAGGATGAACAAGTAATCTCAGATTTAGTTTTCTATAGGTATGTGTCTCGGTATATTTAGAATAGAATAACGAGAACGGTTATAGTTTCAAACTTGTTTAGGCATACGTTAGGAGTTAGGTCATTGTATGAATAACGGTTTGCTACTTGAAATATTATACAAATACTTTATTTTACGAATTGTTTGCATAAGTAGGAGACTTTTGTTTTTACAAATCACAATTGGTAGGCATGCAAGGAAAATTGTAAAAGTGGTAATGTCGCTGATTGGATCAGCGACATCAAAGCAACCCTCTTGCCAATCATTTGCAGGCTGTAACATTGTAAGCTTTTGTCCCCTAGAAGTCGCTGAATGGAACGAAGGCATCAAATAAGTCGCTGAACCAATGCAAGGGTTCAGGGATGTCGCTAAATCAATGCAAGGGTTCAGGTGATGTCGCTGAATCAATGAAAGGCTTCACATCTGATGTCGCTGAATCAATGAAAGGCTTCACCAGACTTCTGAATTGATTCCTTTATTAGCCGAGAAGATACAAACACCCACCACAATTTAGACCACTAACACTCAATGCATTGCTTGGTTTATTAAAAAAATTTGTAAGATATGCATATTGGTAAGATGGTAAATAGTAATTGTGTAAGAGAGGTGTAAGATATTCACCTTTAAGGTGTTATAAAATGGAGGTGGTGATGAAAAATTTTAACCATCCACCACACCATCACCATCACAATCACAAACCTTACAATTTCATAAGAAATCCTACCACCATGAATCCAAATATAAATTTAAACCCTGGTCCCCTAATTAACGATGTCTTGTACCTACGTGATCGACATTGTGCTTTTCACCCTTTCGTAAATGAAGAAAACTTTAATGAGCCCCTCAATGTTAAACGTAGTGATAGAACCATATGGCGGGTACTTCGTAACAACCCTCTTGTAGGACGGGTTCGTAACCTTGTTGATGCCGCAGGGTTTGGTGGCATTGTAGAATGTGGTTACCGATACGTTGAACAACTTTGGTGGAACGATGGAGGCCCGAAACTCACACGTTCCATCTACCATTTGGTGAAGCTACTGTGACCTTACAAGATGTTAACGTCTTGTGGGGGTTACCTATCGAGGGTAGTGTTGTGTCTGGAGCATATGACACGCTGTCAACTGAAGAGGCAATAGGGTGGTGCCAAAACTAGTTAGGTGTTACCCCTGCAGAGAACCAAATGTGCGGCAAATGTGTTTTTAGTACTGTTATTAGTAGTGAATTAAACAAACCGTTTGTTGAAGCTGAGGCTACGGATGAAGAGTGCATTATCCGTGCACGTTTAATAATTTTTTATCTGATCGGTTCCACATTGTTCCCTGATAATTCCAACAACAGATTAAATGTTTTTTATTTAAAATTTTTACGAGACCTAAACTTAACAGGATCTTATAGTTGGGGTAGTGCGGTTGTTAGTTGTCTTTATAGGAGGCTTTGTGATGCCACCCATCCGGATAGAAGAGTCGTGACCGGGCCCATGCTGCTCCTTCAAATATGGGCCTGGGAGAGGATTCGGTGTCTCGCACCACGACCACCCGACGATCGGTTTGATTATAGTTGCTCGCTAGCGGCTCGGTATATCACAAAGCCTAAACAAATATAATGCGTCTGTATGGCATCCCTTTGTATTTTTTACTGAACACGTTTTTTAAAATGTTAATTTTGTAGGTGGCGAGAGCGCAATTTGAACTTCAAAGAAGTAGCCACACACTGCCTGAGGACATATCGTTCTCAGCTACAATCGTTAAACGAAAACATGGTAAGTTTATTAATCCCGTATTAGTAATTAATTTTTTTTTTGTATAAAGCATTTATTGTGTTGTTTAACTGACTTAAGTGTAGGGATGAGCATATGGTCCCGAAAAACCGATCCCGAACCGAAAAAATACCGATCCCGTACCGAACCGATACCGAACCGAGGGTGTTCGGTATCGGTATCGGTACCCACATTTAGAGGTTTTCGGTTTCGGTATTATCGGTATCGGTACGGGATCGGTATGGCATCGGTATTTTAAGGTAAAATACCGATACCACACCGGTACCGTACCGATACCGAACCGATACCGATACCGTACCGGTATAATCGGTATCGGTATCGGTATTGGATTTTTGGACTTTTCGGTATCGGTATTGTCGGGATCGGTATCGGTTCGGTACCGATATCGTCCCGAGCTCATCCCTACTTAAGTGTTTATTTTTATGTTTTTAGTTCAACTGGACCCCATACACGTCGGCTTTGTATCAACTGCCGGCTATCTGTTCTAGTGGTATCGAAAGCTGGAGGAGTTGCTGCCCTCCGATATGCTTCGAGATTGTTGAGCATCATTTCCCTCAACGGGTTATGAGGCAATTCCACATGGTGCAGTACATCCCTCCCCAAGTAAATCTAACTGTACCCATGGCCGAGCTTGAAAGATTGCATGGTTTGCGGCGGCAAGGACATAACGGTGTGGACTGGATGCGTAGGCACAACGCTTATGTGAATGCATGGAATAACTGTCGTAACACCGTTTTCATGTCGCATGCCATAACGATGCAGTCCACAGAGCCCGGTTATATGCAATGGTATTCGGGGCGTACTGTAGCATTTATAGGCAATCCGAGGGTAGCACCGGTCCCAATTGGCAGTTTTCAAGTTGATGGTGCTAGAATACAGTTGATGGTAAACCATTTTTACGTGTGATAGATTAATTATTTTAGTTTACGGTTTCTAACTAATAATTTTCTTTACAGAGGGATGCCATTGGTGAGATTTACTAGTCTTCCCAATAGCAACAATTTAATGATCCGGAGGCCATCGCCGGGCAGTTTGAGCGTATACAGAACATGACGTTTCAAACTATGATGATGTCAAACGATGTCGGACACTTACAAAATCCGATGCATCTTACAACGAACGCCGTCGACTTATCATCACCTCCAAGACCTCAAAGGCTACGTCGGCGACGCGCTCCCCGTAACAAATCAGGATGAAGCTGGTAGTCCGTTTGACAATGCTGGGTTTGGTGCTTCTGCTGTGTGTAGTAACAATCAAAACCAGGGTGGGGCATATGTCCCGCAATTTTCAAACTCTGCAGCAGGTGGTGCAACTGGTGGGGCGATTTTGGTGGTTGAGGACATTGGAATTGGGCTTTCCATGTCCATGTCCTTCTTAGATGGCATTGGTGATGGTGGATCCGGTGTCGGTCAACCGGTGGTGACAGGTCCACTAAATGACTGGCTTGCAACCGGAATTGGTATAGGAAGTGATTGGGCATTCGGGAATGAGAATTATGTCACGCCGGTTGGACAGGTGTTGCCACGGGTTGATCCCGACCTTCTTAGTGATTTTCATTACCATCCTCCTCATAATTCATGTGATGAAGGACCTTCAAGCCGCCCAGGACCATCAGCGTGACTTAATTTAAACCTCTTTCCCGATGATGAGTACGGGAATGAAGGACCACCACCCGCCGGTGACACACAAACCCAATACCAACCACCTAGAAGGCAATCTCAACGTGTTAGGAATCAGAATCCCCCAAATTGGCTTAACATGTAAACATGTGTTGATTAGTTTTAATGTAACAATTCACTTGGTTTATGTATTTGAATATTTGACTTAAGCAACATGTGATTCATTAGTAACGAGATGGAAGAACTAAAATACCAATATTAAACATTGACAGCAGATACGACAACTAAAATTAAAATCCAAATACAAGCATTAAACACTAAAACATGATTACATAATCATATAACATGACGAGAAGTTGCTTCACAACGCCATTTGTATAGCTCGTCTGCCATGTGCCGTCGATAATTTACACAAGCGTCTTCGACGGCGATTTCTAACAACAATGATGTTTTTTTCACAAGCCTCTCCATCATCATACAAACCAAGACACCTGCATTATCAACCTTTCCGTCGTCTTGGGGCACATCTAATTGAACTAAACCAACAGAAATTGGAGTTTTGTCAACACGATTAGACCTCAGCCAGTAACGAATACGTTCAAGAAACCATCCGATAAAAAGTGTTACCATCTCCATATGGTGAGAAACTTCATGTCGCATTTCGTTTCTCCATCTGTTATCAGTCCAATACTGTGTAATTACCATGTTTCTCATATCAATTCGGACAAGCAGCCAGTCTCCCACCCCAATCGATAAAGGAAGGTAAACGTAGTCAACCTCCCAGAATGGCGGGTAGGGTTCCATTCTTCCTGCCATGTCGAGGGCAACTGAAGAATCCTGGTCCTTCATTTCATCATTGAAAGCAGGGGGTAACACTGTCCAACGTTGCTGTGAACCAGGATTTTTTAAAAGCTTTGCTTGTCTAAGTCGCATGAGTCTTACCGTCCACGCTTCAACGTGCTGAAATCATAATAATGCATAAGGTTCGTGATTGAGTTAAGTAAATCAATTTAACTTGGACATAAATTAACGTGAAAATTACCGTTGATGATAGCGCCCTGTTGGGTGGGCACCCTAGAAGGGTACCCAAAAATTTTCTGTCTAGTTTTTTTGAAATGAAGTGAGTATAGCAAAATGGGGCATCCCCATTTGTATAAAACTCGACAACATCACTAGACCAATTGTTTCTACATTGTTGGTTTTCTGGAGGGTTATCTGAGGGATGCTCTGAAGGCTTATCTTGTTCGTTTTTAGGTAGATTACATTGTGGGTTCTTTGAAGACGAACCAGCCGTGAATGCTGTTGATGGCTTGCGTAAACGCCTCCATATTTGCTGGGTAGATGTTGCCGTTTTAGGAGCTGGTTGTGAACAATAAAATCCTTCTCCATTGTTTTCCTTTTTTAGAGTTTTCTAAGATGCTTAAGGGTGAGAGAAAGAGAGAGAGAGGTTGAGTAATGTTTGTGAATGAGCTAGTTTAGTTTTAAAGAGGTGAAGCCTCTAAATGGTTCAACGACTTCTACCTGAAGCCTCATAATGGCCTAGGGTGCCCTGTTTGGACCCCTGTACAGTCTGTCCGGGCCGGCCAGTGAGGTCCATTGACTTTCCGACGCGTTGTCCTCGCCTGATATATGGGTGTCGCATGAAGTCCGAGCCGAATACGGGCCTCCAAGGCCTAATCCCGGTGGCCCGAAAACACCCACGAGGTCATTTTTCAAAATTTTCACTATGTTGAAAATGGCCTAGGGTGCCCTGTTTGGACCCCTGTACAGTCTGTCCAGGCCGGTCAGTCAGGTCACCGGACTTTTAGACGCGTTGTCCTCGCCTGATATATAGGTTCCGCATGAAGTCCGGGCCGAATACAGGCCTCCAGGGCCTGATCCCGGTGGCCCGAAAACACCCACGAGGTCATTTTTCAACTTTCACTATGTTGAAAATGGCCCAGGGTGCCCTGTTTGGACCCCTGTACATTTTGTCCGGGCCGGTCAGTCAGGTCCCTGGACTTTCCGCCGCGTTGTCCTTGCCTGATATACGGGTGTCCCATGAGGTGCGGGCTGAATACGGGCCTCCAGGGCCTAATCCCGGTGGCTCGAAAACACCCACGTGGTCATTTTTCAACTTTTTCACTATGTTGAAAATGGCCCAGGGTGCCTTGTTTGGACCCCTGTATAGTCTGTCCAGGCCGGTCAGTCAGGTCCCCGGACTTTCCGAGGCGTTTTCCTCGCCTGATATACGGGTGTCCCATGAGGTCTGGGCCGAATACGGGTCTCCAGGGCCTGATCCCGGTGGCCCGAAAACACCCACGAGGTCATTTTTCAACTTTTTCACTATGTTGAAAATGGCCCAGGGTGCCGTGTTTGGATCCCTGTACAGTCTGTCCGGGCCGGTCAGTCAGGTCCCCAGACTTTCTGACGCGTTGTCCTCACCTGATATACAGGTGTCCTACGAGGTCATTTTTCCACTTTTTCACTGTGCAAACGTTATTCAAATTTAAACCATTACATAAACACATTAATACATCAAAACATAATATAATCGTAATCCTAAACTACTTATTAAAACCTAAACCCCCACTATGGGGAGTATGGGCGGTAATTGTCCCAGTCTTCCCACATATACGCTGGAGGTGAGACATCTCGGTCGCTATCGCGGCAAGGAGAAGAACTTGCTCCCGAGTAGTAGTACAACTGTTCTTATTCCATGACATCACTAAGTGCTTCGTACTCCTCCTCGGTTGGCTCATGAGGAGGAGTGTTGGGTGTAGTATGGTGGTGGGGGTTGGGTGTACCCTAGTAGTGGGGGTGGGTGTACCCTGGTGGTGGGGGGTGGGTGTACTCTGCCTACACCGGGGGGTGGGTGCCGACAACCTTAGACGTTCTACTTCCCTCAGAGCCATGCTATAATCCAAAGCCTATACCAACTCCTCTTCAGTGAAATCATCATCTGGTGGAGAAGGGGGAGGAGATGAAAAGGTTGGTTGTGTAGGAGAGGAGGAGATGAAAAGATTGGTTGTGCAGGAGGTGGAGGAGATGAAAAAGTTGGTTGCTCCGGTGGAGGAGGAGATGAAAAGGTTGGTTGTGTAGGAGGAGGAGGAGATGAAAATGGTAGTCGGTGTCTCCGGCGAGAGTATCGCCGGAGATTTGATGATCCAGCACATTCGTGATAACCGCCACCCATATCTTTCTTTGTTTGAGGAGGAGGAGTTGTGATTGAGATTGAGTTTTTGATATGGTATTTATAAAAAATAAAGCCTCAGAATGAGACAGCGGCTTCAGAAATCTTAAAAATGAAGTCTCGGAATGAGACAGCGGCTTCATAAAAAGTTAATAATGAAGCCTCATAATGACACAGCGACTTCCGAAAGTTAATAATGAAGCCTTAGAATGAGACAAGCGATTTCAGAAATCTTAAAAATGAAGCCTCAGAATGAGACAGCGACTTCAGAAATCTTAAAAATGAAGCCTCAGAATGAGACAGCGACTTCAGAAATCTTAAAAATGAAGCCTCAGAATACGACAGCGGCTTCAACACATTTTTTCACCTATTTAAGGGATAGTCCCCCCAAGCCATCCTCACACCAAACTTTCTTCCCAAAATCTCTCTATATCTCACAAACTTTCTTCCCAAAAGCAATGGCTTCTTTCGTTCCATACCTGGTTAGATTATACCGGGGTGGTCGTTTTCATACGTAAATGGGGTTGTTCAAGATGATAACTCCTTGGTATCATCCGGCTTTGTCATGCGAGAGAAGATGTCATTTGAAGAACTAGTTGAATGCGTATGTGCTCATGTTAATATTAACAAAGAAGCAGTTACCGTCAAACTCCTGCTTGGATATACTTATGGTGGGTACTCTCAAACTATCCAAAATTTCAACAATGACGGGGTTGATATGATGGATTATCTAGCCACGGAGAGACGTGGTGATTTCGTTGTGGAGATCTACGTTGAATGGCAACAAGACCCTCCGTTACAACAACTTAGTTTTATTAACCTGCTACGTGACGTGGCGAACGTAAATGTTGTAGCACCCTTCGGGTCTCAACATGGGTTTCCCTCCAATCGGACATGCTGCCGATAACGAAGAAAATGACGAGGTAGGATCCCTATGACGGACGAAGAATCTTTCCAAGAACCTCAATATGTTGCCGGTAATGACAATAATGAAGGGTTTGATGAATCCGGAAGCGGTGACTCTGAAGACACGGGAGATAGTGATGACGAACAACCGCCATCAGAAGACTCTGAAGAGGAGGCCGAGCCCAGTCAGCCGATGACCCAACCGACACAACCAAATCACAACCTGGCTCTCCAGTGGGGCCTTTGTGTGTTATATCCGACAGACACAACGACAGAATTAATGCAATGGAAAACCTTCCACAGTGGAAGGAACCAAACGCCTACCATCGTTACTGTCTTCGTCGCATCAGAAGCAATTTCAGCGGTAGGTTTCGGAAGAAAATCCTACGGAAATTGTGTTGGTCTATTGGTAGCACATCTCAGCACAGAAAGTATCAGTGGGCTGTTAGCGAAATGAGGCTGAAAAATCAAGAGGCATGGGACTACCTTAACAACATTGATAAGACAAAGTGGAATCTTTATCGTGATAAAGAGCATCGTCGGTGGGGTAACCTAACGACCAACATTTCGGAGTCCATGAACAACGTCTTGCGGGAAGTGCGACTACTGCCTATCACCGCTCTGGTTCAATACACCTTTAACAGAGACGTCGACCAATATGTTAAGCACAATGAAATTTCCAGCAGTTGCAACACCCCTCTACCATCTCGCATATGGAGCAGTATGAGAAGCTTTTGGGAGTTGCTATGGGGCTTGAAGTGACGATGTACGATAAGAATGTGATAAGGTGCAATGTCTTTTCAAAGGTTGAGACTACACCGTTGAGTACAAAAAAAAAGATATGCTCGTGTGGCAAATGGAAAATGCAAAGATTTCCATGTTCACATGCAATTAACTGTTTGCAATTAGTTGGGTAAAAGCCCTCACACTATTACTAGTTGGAAATTCCACATAGACATGTACATTGAGCAGTACAACGGTCATTATTACACCTTAGGGCATAAGTCTGAATGGCCGGCAGCGAAGTGGAGAATTCAAGGGGACCCATCGATGATTACTACACATCGAGGCAGAGTACGTCAGAGAAGAATACAAAATGAGATGGATGTGAATTATGACGATCACCCGAGGCGTCATGCATGCACTCGATGTGGAGAAACATGCCATAACAGGAAGAGTTGTGGAAATGCAAGGCGTCAGCGAAATCAGTGAATCACCCTACAGGGTTGTGTCAGTCGTATCATGAATGTCATCTTTTTTATGTTGTTTAGTTTACAGTATCTTTATCATCAGTCACCCTTTGTACGAGGTTTACTTAGTAATGGCAGCTTTATTATGGTACTGTTAATGTTTTCTACAAGTGCCTGCCAGTCCGTACTAGGGTCCAACATCGTAACTTTAATTAATAAAGATTATTTAATAAAAATTAATGTTTACGATTATTTATTTTAATTTAATAAATAATTTAGGATTATTACATTACTTAATAATACTAAATGTAACAATGATAAATTTATTTAAAACGAATATTACAAGTTTATTTACAACTATTTTTTCAAACTAGTAAAACTATACAATCTACCGAGTTACAAAACAATCTATTTTCGAGAACACCAATTCCAAGATTCTCCCTCGACATTCTCCCAATCTTTAAGTTCATCGATCTATTGAACATGGGTACCAAATCAAGGGTAACTACGTAACTATGTCAGATTATCCTGACAAGAGGAGCAAGAGCAGGGGCAGCTACATCCGTTATCTCCGACGTCGCTAATCACTGAGCGTGTTCAACGTCGGAGGGGCTTGAAAAGATACCAATGTTTGCCTAGAAAAGTTTCATCTTGAAACATTTCAATCTCATTGGTAATGGAAGGGCCACTTGTAGGGCACGTTACCCTGGCAAAAAACCAGGTTTGCCTGGAAAGTTGAACCTCCTAAAGAGTCCAGTTGGCATGCCTGGGGGTGCAATACTGGAGATTGTTACCACCAACGCAAACCAACTCTCTAATATTATAAACTACAATACCATTGTTGCATTCTACACGTGTTATACCACGTGCGGATGTAACAACAATCCAAGTAGTTTTCATGCGGATGTAACACCAATCCAAAGACACCGCTTTTTTGGACCCAAGAAAAGCGATGCAAGGCGGGCGATGAAATAGGGGA
>JAUTDX010002326.1:0-45470 GCA_030844895.1 Ambrosia x helenae | reverse complement strand
GTTTCAACCGGTACCGTTTCGACCCGAACCGTTTCGTGCCGTACCAGTTTCGACCGGTACCGTTTCGGACTGTACCATTTCGGACGTACCTGTTTCAACCGATACCGTTTCGACCGGTATTGTTTCGACCTGTACCGTTTTGCCCATAACTTTTCAGACCGAACTAGTTTTCGACCGGTACCGTTTCGGACCAGTTTCGATCGGTATCAATGTCGACCTGTACCGTTTTGCCCGTAACGTTTTGGAATCGTACCAGTTTTGACCGGTACCGTTTCGGACTAGTTTCGACTGATACCGTTTCGACCGGTATCGTTTCGACCTGTACTATTTCGCCCGTAACGTTTTGACCGGTACCGTTTCGGACCAGTTTCGACCGGTATCATTTCGACCTGTACCGTTTCGGACCGTACCAGTTTCAACGGTACCGTTTTGACCGATACCGTTTCGCACTGTACCAGTTTCGACGGTACCGTTCTCGACCCGAACCGGTAGGGTCGAAACGGTTCACGTCGAAAACGGTACAGGTCGAAACAATAGAGGTATCAACAGTTCGGGTCAAAACGGTACCGGTCAAATAGGTACGGGCCGGGTACTGGTCGAAACGGTACGGGCTGGTACATGGCGAAATGGTTCGAGCCGGTATGGGTCACAATGATGCGGGTCGTGGGGGCAAGGGTGATAGATTCCAATTTATTAACGAACCAAACAACAATAATATAGGATTTGGGAATCCAATTCATTTTGGAATGTTTGAATTCCAAATCCAATTCTTTCACAAATTCCAATTCCAATTTCCAAACAATTCCGCAAACCAAACGCACCCTAATAGATGGTGACCGAAAACATCCTCATATTCTATAAAATTGTTTTCCAATATTTTTGTTCAATGAACCGCATTTCCAGACAGCAATTCTAGATAGATGACCTTGGAATGGTTACCGAATTATCCCTCATGTTCTTCATCGATATTTCCCAGTTTTATTTCAAAGAAACACTTTGATATAGAAGAGACGGCCATTAGCATTGGTTTTTTTTTTTATTTTGGTTGCAGCTATTTTTAGATTCATCACTATTGAATTTTGTTGATATATGCTGAACCCATAGAATAACAGATGACTGTAAAGACAAGATATGCTAACATGTGATCCACAATAAAATAGTGCTTGATAATATCTGTTGGAGAACATCTCAAGGTCTGTCCTAAACAACTGCTGCTATAAAGACTGTTAATCAACTTTGAATCATAGATTCTTAAGGTCACTAGCAGATAAATGAGACACTATAGCAGTTGTTATGAGAAACTCAATTGGATTCTGTTTGAAAAAACTCACTAAAGAGTTAAAAACAAAATTAAATGAAAAAGAATTTGAGATCAGTAGTCTTAAACATGAAGCAAGCATAACCAAGGACTAGCTCCAAACTATGATAGTAGAATATCAAAGTTATAAACAGGAGCTTGAGTCTACCTAAATCACTTGTGAGAAATAGGTAGAATCATGCAAAGGTTATGAAATGCTAATCAACCAACAGTCCAAAAGCAATGTGAAGTTTGGCATTGGATTTCCTGAATCCACTGACCAGGTTTCTGAAAACACTGCAGAAAAGGAACCTAAGTTGGTTGAAGTTATCCCCACAAATTTAGATGATCAAGAACTTAAAATCACTTTAACTAAATGGTAAGAAAATTGTGCTTAAAAAACTTGAAGGTTCCCTATCATTTACTGAAATTGAAAAATATCAATTTAAACCAACTTGGTTAAATAAGTGTGATGTTCTTGATAATTTTAAACCAGCAGATTTTTCAATCACTGACGGTGTGAAAGCACCAAAGGTGATAATCATTCCTTGGCAGATCTTCCAGTAGATGTTCAAGCATCTGTTGAAAAGAAGAAAGAAAATGACCCTAACTTGTTTTGTGATTTTGTGAAAAGAAGAATCATATAACCAAAAACTGTTTTCTTCTAAAAGCATATAACATTAACAAGGAACAAATATATGTGAGTCCAAACCACACTGCACCATTTGTGGTAAAAAGAACCCCAAGACTCAAGAATGTCTTTATCTTAAAAAAATTGAAGTTAAGAAAAATGAGTATAACGCAAAACTTTCACAGCTGTTCAAACATCTATTACCAAAAACTTAAATGAAAACTCTGCTCCAAAAGATGTCCAAGTAGAGATGCTCCACCCTCAACAAGTATCCTAGAGGCTATGGTCAACCACCATGCTATAGATTGCCACATGTTTATGAAGAACCAAAGGCATTCTAAACCAAAAGTGAACAAGCATCCTCATGGTTATTATCATCTGATAGGAAATGGTCAAACAACTGTTTGAACAAAGTGTTAGCATACAAGCAGTAGCAAATGGTTAACAATAGTTGTTGAACTTAGTTTAAAAACTTGTTCAAAACCACTGACCATTCTCCGAAACTTGAGTCTGAAAAGTCTAAGAACTGGCCAAAAGCCAATTTGGCTTTGGACTCACACCAAAACTAATTCGTTATTAATGTGTAGGGATCTTCTGTATGCTTAGACAGTTTATGGTATGTAGACAGTGGAGAGGCTCTAGGCACATTACAGGATGTAGAGCCCTGTTTAGAGACTTCTTAGCTTATGGAAGGGGTGATATATCTTTGGGTAATGATTCAAAGGGAAAGGTGTTGGGTTCTGAAACTGTTCAGGCTGGGAGACTCAAGTTTGAATATGTCAATCTTATTGATAATCTTAAATTTAACCTTCTTAGTGTCTCATAAATAAGTGACAAAAGCTTTATGTCATTTTTCACTAAGAAAACTTGTAAGATTATTGGGCCAGAAGTGGCAATGTGTATGTAGTTGATATGTTGAAGGGACCAAAATTGCCAAATGATGATAGTAGTTAAAGGTTTAATATAAAAAAATAGAGTGAGATCAATATAAATGGTTAGTATATCGACCCCCACACACCTCGAACACACACATAAACACACACTATCCCTTATAACACAAGAACAAGCTCTAAATCAAGGTGAAAATCAAGGGGCTTTAGCTTGCATTAGCTAGAAATCGGACCTACCAAGCTTGCTACACCCATAGGTAACTTTTATTTGACTTAATTTGATCTTGTGGTTCATGTATGAGGTTGATGATAAAATTGGGTTGTCACAAATATGTGAAATTGTTGATTGATAATGGTTACTCTTGAGTTAAGGGACAATAAACACACTTAATTTTGGTTAAACCAATGTGATATATTACTCCAACGAAAGGGTTTGTGTTGAAGCTTGATTATGTAGAAGTGAGTTTAGTCAAAAGGATGAGAACGCCTTCTAAGAGGATAGGTCGTATCACCAATGTATGCTTTATTTGTGAATATTTAATTAGAGGGTTAATTTACATACTAGACATGTTAATCTGGTTTAAGGATGGACCCATGAGGTCCTTAAGCCCTAAAGTTAAAGCCTACTAGGTGTTCGATGAAATGCCTAAATGAACTTGATTTGGACTAGAAAAACGTTAAATTTGATTAAACTTATTCATATCCGTGAAATGGTCATAATCATATGTTAATCCATGTTAAGTTGCGATCTTAACAACCAAAGTGGGTAATAATCAAATAGGTAACAAAAATGAGGCTTCGAGAAGCCATGTTGAGAAAGGGGTCACGCATGAAGGGACAACTTACAGTTATGTCACTCGATGAATTAAAGCTCGTATGATACCGTGTGTATATATATGTGTGTGTGTGTACATGCTTTTTACATATGATTGTGTGTTTGAAATATTGTCATAGAAGCTTCACGCAAGTGAACTTAGACTAGAAATCGAATTTGGTTAAGATTAACCTTAAATAAGGAATGAGAATGTACCAATTAGGCAAACGGGGTCAATTGGTAGACACTAGATAGTAGTTGACCCTATTTGGGGGTCAAGTTGTACATAAACACATGCAAACGGGTCTAGACGCCCCGTAGGAACCTAGTTAAGATAAACTCAATAATCGAGTATGATGATAGCCTTAAAATCCTTGAAGGATAAAACAACTCAAAAACCAGAGCTTAAAGGACCTCCTGTCGTAGAAGCAAGGGAAAACAAATACAAAGCTAGTCATACCAATGTTATACTTAGATCGCCTTAGTTGACTTAGCGAAAGTAGATAACATGGTTAAACTGTAGCAACGTGTCAATCAAAATATGTCATGGGCCGTCCTCAGATGCGCCCACGTACCAGGAAGGGATTGTGGACATCCCCAGCGACCACGGCGTGTTTCTAAAATCAAACGAGCTTTAACCCTTAATGGGCTAGGTCTTCTCTCGGGCTAATTAATCTCTTTCTCCTTAATCATTTGGGCTCATTTCTTGATAATCTTCACTTTTTTGCGCAACCTCGCGTGTTTGTAACTTAATAATTTTCCTATATTTAACGTCCTTTTCACCAAACACCTATAAAACAATAAAAAAAAGTAAAATAAATAATGAAAAAGACTCGAAAATACAAAAAAAAAACCTATAAAACATCAAACTAACAAATAAAGAACAAAAATCACTAAAAAGACTAACTAAATGAGTCAATAACTACTAAAATACAAGGAAAAAAATTGACGTGTTTTGCAAGATATCAACATTCATCCTTGTAAACACATGACGACGTGGATAGTCTAGAGCTAAATAAATCAACTATATTGCACAAACTTGCTAGAAAGGTTAAAAGGCAAAAGGGTTCAAAAGGTGATAAAGTACTGAACATAAAGAACAAAACATATGACTTGTCTTGTCATCATCTTTCTCGATCAAAGCTCCCAGTTGTCCACACCCTGAACGTGGAGAAGCTGCGCCGCATGGACCGCAGGTAAAGCCTTCATCGGCTAAAAGTGGCTAGTCCCTAAGTTGCTACAAGGATCAAGAGTTTACCATTACCTAAAGTGGAAGATCCCTTTTTCTATAAATCAGATCACTCGATCAGTGATCTAATCATTCATCTTACATTCCCACTTCCATACTCTTCTATTCTCTTTGATCCTCACATCTTCACGTGTGATAGATTCTCTCCATCACATAACATTTTACTGAAAGTTACAAACAACATTCTGACTTTGAGTACAACACAAATCAGATTTGTAACAATCAAAACATAAAACTCTTGAACCTCATTCTACGTTTAGCAACGTAGAGGGACACCACGACGTGCGTTAGGTTAAATTAAACCCTTCAACCCTTTTACCCTTCCTCAGACTCTGAACTAACGTTGGACTCATATTTGTTTGTAGCAACAAGTTGGCGCCCACCGTAGGGTTGCGCCATTGTATTCTTCCTCTAGATCAGTTGTGTAGCTCCAACTTTTTAAAATGTCCGACCACGAGTCCCCAAA
The DNA here is from genome assembly GCA_030844895.1 of Ambrosia x helenae. Taxonomy (NCBI): domain Eukaryota; kingdom Viridiplantae; phylum Streptophyta; class Magnoliopsida; order Asterales; family Asteraceae; genus Ambrosia; species Ambrosia x helenae. The sequence continues at coordinate 40,123 of JAUTDX010002326.1, read as the reverse complement.
AGAAGTGAACCAAGTCTATCACAACACCGACCATACCTCTCCTAACATATTTGTGTCTTTCTCAACTCCTGGAAGCACTCCTACGGGTGCAACCTCCCAGGAGTTCTCTTTCTTCCAAACACCAACTCCATCTCGTTCAGGGGTAGCATCTCCCCTCCTCAACACCATGCGTACACCCGAACGCATAGATCTAACCCTCTGAAGGAGTTGCAAATAACTTTTTACAACTAAGGTCCCTCCTCAACCAGCATGTGATGAGGGAAAGGGAAAAAGGAGTAAGGATACGACTGGACTATAACAAAGAGGAACCCACACTCTCACCTAGGCCACCTCTTCCTCCCCATCTTACTCCTTCCAGCTCCCGGACCGCTCCTCCTAACTCTGGAGCAGGACCTAGCTCAGTTCTTCCTGCCTTTTATTATGCCCCCTACCAGCAGGGAAGGCTGAGTCCAACTTCCTTCCCCCTGTTCACATCTCAAGCTCCAATCTCAAGTGCACCCATAGGGCATGAACTCACCTTAGACCAGCTCTTTGCAGTCTCCAGTCTCAAGTGTTCCACCCCTAGCTTTCATTTCATGGGAACAAGTCATGGCTTCTCTGCCCATGGCTCGTAGTGCATCGATGACTATGCCTATGGGAGTCAGCAGCACGATGACACCTGAAAGCCTTCAAGGTTTCAACCTTATGCCTCAAATGATGGCCCATTTTCCTTGGCAACAACTCATCAGCCAAGCACTAGCTGCACACCAAGGCAGCTCGAACGGGAACAATAATGCAAGTGTGACACCCAGGAAAATCCCACATCGGCCGTGGCCAGGAGAGATCCTTGGTTCATAAGTGATGTCTTGCCTCTTAAATCACCAACGCGTTTCGGGGCTTAATGTTAGTGGATGAGAGGAGAACTCCACAGTTAAGCGTGCTCAGGTGGGAGAAATTCCAGGATGGGTGACCTCCTGGGAAGTCTCCACTTGGGCACCCAAAAACAAATCCGTGAGCTCTGGATGGGTAAAGCGGACAATATTGGTGGTGAGAGGGGCGGGGTGTTACATATGGTATCAGAGCCACTCCTGTGCCGTTCGGGATGGTGGGTGCATACCTCATCAGGGACGATGAGACTCTAACGGGGGGTGAATGTGACACCCCAGGAAAATCCCACATCGGCCGTGGCCAGGAGAGATCCTTGGTTCATAAGTGATGTCTTGCCTCTTAAATCACCAACGCGTTTCGGGGCTTAATGTTAGTGGATGAGAGGAGAACTCCACAGTTAAGCGTGCTCAGGTGGGAGAAATTCCAGGATGGGTGACCTCCTGGGAAGTCTCCACTTGGGCACCCAAAAAACAAATCCGTGAGCTCTGGATGGGTAAAGCGGACAATATTGGTGTGGTGAGAGGGGCGGGGTGTTACAGCAAGAGTCGAAAACAGCATGAACCAACCTTACAAGCCCAGCAGCCTCTCCAATCTCTCTCCACAAATAGCCGACTATGAAACTCCCTAATAAACTAAAAATGTCGTCTTACATAAAGACCTATGATGGTACCGAGGACCCTGAAGATCACTTGCAAATCTTCTCTGGAGCTGTTTGGATGGAAAAGTGGGAAACCCTGAATGTTGCCTCATGTTTATGCAAACACTTTTTGCCTCAGCTCGCATCTGGTTCAATGACCTTCCAGCCGGAAGCGTCCGATCCTTTGATGACTCGAGCAAAGGGTTCTTGGCGAACTTTTCTCAACAAAGACATTGTGTCAAGAATGCCACTGTCATCTTACATATGTTAGAGCTGGTGAAAAAATGAGGGTTGCAGGGCTCATGAATGCTATTAACTCCAAGTACCCCACCCGAGTTAATAAAAGTCTCCCAAGAAGCCTTGAAGAAGCCCTTGAAAGGGCTGAAGCACACATTCGAGGGGAAGAAGTTGTGGATATCAAAGAACCAAGAAAAAGAGCCGCCAACTGCAGAAGCTCTAGCCCAAGCCGAAAAAGGGGTAGCTATGGGTCTTATGACAAACGATCTAAGGGATCAAAATCCCGAAGGTCTAAAGGTTTGAACCCTTCAAGAAGAAACCGAACGATAAACTTCACTGCTTTAACAAAAACCCCTCAAGAAATCCTGGCAACTGAGGAAGTCAAGCACAGCTTCAGACCTCCCCGTCCTTTACCAAAAAGCAAGAGAAATGAAACTCCACCCAATATTGTGAGTTCCATGAGGAGAGGGACATCACACCAATGACTGCTTCCAACTCAAGAAAAGGATTGAGGAAGCTGTCAAGTTTGGGGAACTAGCCCATTTGGTCAAAGGAGTTAAAGATAATATTGCCGAGGGTAAAAAGAAAGAAGTCAACATGGTCCGGGTTGAACCAGAAACTCCTAATAAACGTCCTCGGTTGGAAGCTTGGGAACGCCAATGTGTTTGCTTTCCGCCACCCGAAGGTGAAAAGAATTACGATCCTCTGGTTGTAGAAGCCTTAACAGGCTCAACAAAGACACAAAGAGCCTACATTGACACTGGAGCAGCCACAGAGATTACGTTTGAGAAGTACTTCAACTTACTGAGCTCAGATGAATGCTCCAAGCTTCAACCATCTAAGTCCTCCATAAAAGGTATAGCTGACATGCCCCTCAAGACTTTGGGACAAATAACACTTGATGTCAGCTTCTCCGAAGGAAAGATGCGGAGAACTGAACCACTCACTTTCATAGTCCTCAACCTACCTTCAAGCTATGTGTTATTATCGGTGGACCATGTTTGGTCACCTTCGATATAGCCGTCTCTATTAGCCAAAAAAGTGTGAAATTCCCTACTGAAAACGGAGTGGCAACCCTCCACTGAGGTACTCATGATAGAGGGAAATGAAGACGAAAGAGACAAACGAGGTTTAAGTATTAACTCGGAATATCCTGAACAAAGGATTAGTGTCAATACAAACCTCCCTGAAGAAATACTCTCAAATCTTGAAGGGTTGCTCAAAAATAACGTTGATGTCTTTGCTTGGAATCCCAGCGACATGACTGGCATTCACGTGATATCGCCGAACATGAACTTAGATTTCTCCCTGGTGTCAAGTCTGTAGTCCAAAATAAACGAAGCCTTGCAATTGAATGAAGTTTGGCAGCTTGCTTGGAGGTTGACAAGCTTGTAGCAGCCGGAATCCTTCGAGAGGTCAAATACCAGTCATGGGTTGCCAACCCTGTAATGGTCCGAAAGCTTGATGAATCTTGAAGGATGTGTATAGACTTTAAGGGTTAGGAGCCTAGAAGCTTTTTACCGACAGAGCTTCCAGAGGTCAAACCCCCTGACCCTGACCCTGAAGCCTGGAAGCTTTTTACCGACAGAGCTTCCAGCATCGAAGGGTTAGGAGCTGGTCTCGTCTTAATTAACCCTGAAGGGTTGGAATTTACATATGCTCTTCGACTTGATTTTTAGACCACTAAAAACGAGGTAGAGTATGAACCCTTGATAGCAGGGTTGAAGCTTGCAAAAAAGATGAATGGTCAAAGGCTTCAAGTCTTCACTGATTCACTGCTAGTTTCGAATGAGCTAACTGACACCTACATTGCCAAGGAACCTAACATGAAAAAATACAGAGAAAAGGCAAAGGAAATCATGAATACGTTCCAATCTTGTAAGATCAAGCAGGTTCCTCGTTCACAAAACAAGAAGGCCGATGCGCTTAGCAAGCTAGCTTCCTTAAACTTTGCTCACCTCACCAAAAAAGTGTTAGTCGAAGTGATCAAATCTCCTTCTATACTGGAACTGGAGGTTCAAGATGTGGTCACTGAAGTCGGAACAAATTGGATGACTCCCCTCATAACCTTTTTGAAGAATGGTGAGTTTCCCCAAGATCATGTAGAGGTTGAAAGGGTTCGGATCAAGTCCAAGCAATACGTGCTTAAAGATGGCATCCTCTATAAAAGAGGATACTCGACCCCATTGCTTCGATTTGTGGGTCCGGAACAAAGTCAATATTTGATCAAGGAAATTCATGAAGGAATATGTGGAGCTCATTGTGGCCCAAGAACAGTGGTGGCAAAACTCATGAACCTTGGATACTTTTGGCCATCTATGCATCGTGATGCAACCGAACAGTTGAAAGAAGTGTGAAGCCTGTCAGATTCATGCTCCTGTCCCCAAAAGCCCAAAACATGACATGGTTCCCATCAACTCAGCTTGGTCGTTCCACAAATGGGGAATGGACATCGTTGGTCCTTTCCCTCCAGCCAAAGGAGGAGTTAAGTTTCTACTCGTGCCTGTGGATTACTTCACAAAATGGCCTGAGGTGAAACCCTTGGAAAAAATATCCAGAAAAAAGATCATTGAATTTGTTTGGGAAAGCATAATATGTCGATTTGGTCTACCGGGGTTTTGATCACGGATAATGGTAAACAATTTGCTAAGAAGCATTTCAGCTCCTGGTGCAAAGAGTATCGAATTACACAAGTATTCAGCTCACTAGCTTACCCTCAATCAAACAGGCAAGTAGAAAGAATGAATAGGAGCATTGTTGAAAGGATCAAGGCCAGGTTAGGCAGACAAGGAGGTAACTGCTTGATGAGCTTTCCAGTGTCCTATGGGCCATAAGGACAGCAGAAAAAACAAGCCATAGAAAAACACCTTACAGTCTTGTATTCGGTTTTGAAGCTGTAATTCCTACTGAAATGGGCTTGACCACACCTCGAACGCTTCACGTAGGTGTCAAGGCTAATGAAAATGATGCCTTACTCAACCTAGATCTCTTAGAAGAAGCTTGAGACTTGGCAGCAATCAGGGAAGCCCAATACAAGCAAAAGATGGAATCCTACTACAATGCCAGAGTTAAGCATGAACGCTTCAAGCCAGGAGATCTGGTCCTCAGGAACAATGAAGCAAGCAAAAAAGAAGATCAAGGGAATCTTGGACCCAAATGGGAAGGTCCCTACACCATCCTTGAAGCCCACAAAGGGGGACCTACAAATTGAAGGAAAAAGCTTCCCCGCCTTGGAATGGCAAAAAACCTTAAACGGTTCTTTGTTTTGCTTTTATAAAGATGTTAAAATCGATCAACTCAATGTAATATCTGACCAATGAATGAATGAACCAAGTGGTTCTCTTTTGGTACTTGTCTTTCTATCCTATCATCAGGTTGAGAACCTTGCAAAAAGCTCCATGGCATGGGCCATGTAAGGGGATGAGCTCCCAGGTCACATCGCTCAATAGGTTCAAGGGTTGAATGAACCTATATAAGGGGTGAGTTCCTAGATCAATCCAACTCCATGAGACTTATACACGTCTCATAGACGGGTTTGAGCAGCCTACACAATTAATTCTTAAGTTTCTATACAACCTTACCAAATGCAAAAAAAAAAAAAAAAAAAAAAAACACTAAGTAGTGTACATAGGATAGGTGGTGGCTTGCTTGCCTAGACTACCTTAAGGATAAGTGACTGCGGCACTTAACCTTTTAAGGTGCTATTGGTAAAGCATTCCCCAACAAATACAAAGACAAAAATATGCAAACATGCAAGAAAAACAACAAACAAGTTAAACAAACACATAAATACCTAAGAAGCCTTAAGGGCTACCATTCAACCATAAAATTGGTTTTAACAGTAACAAAACCTACAAATTGTTCACAAGACCTTTTCTTCGACAAAGATTCGAGAACCTCAGCGCACACATCTTCATTCAGGCCTGGAGGCTTCAACTGCTTCAATTCCTGCAAACGTTTGCCATGAAAAGATGACAACTTGGTGACATAAGGATATGTCAAGCGTTCCATCTTCAAAACAGACTCTTTGAAGACATTCAAAGCGATCCTGAGTTGACTCGGTTTTCATCCGACCGGTACTCCAACATTAACTGTTAAACTGGGCTCATGGGGAAGTGATACGGTTTCTGGGCGGAAGCCGTTAATAGCCCCCATAAAATCTAGCATGAACCCGATTAAGACAACATAGTCTGGTGAGTGGAGGGTCAGGGGGTTGCTGTGCACGTATGACACTTCCGATTAAAAAGAAAGTCGTCTTCCAAAAAAAATAAATATAGATCTAATATTTATGTGATCTCTTAGTCGAATTGATGTTCTTGTAAAATAATGTAGTGTGTGTGTTTGTGGATGCTCCGGTGTATGGAGTGGCTGTTGGTTTGGTTGTTTAATAGAAGTTGCTGTTTCAAATAAACGAAATAACTATTGTAACTAAGGGGGTGTTTGGGGTTGCGTTTTGAAATGGATTTTTAGATTATTGCGTTTTGAAAACGCAATTAATTAGTTTTTAGTGTTTGGGGTTGAGTTTGAAATGAATTTTTAGGCTACCAAAATGCAATAATCTAAAAACAGCTCCACTCCTATTTTCACAGAACAAAAAAGTTGTTTTGAAAAACTAATCCCAAACACCCTCAAATATCAAATTAACTATTTATGTCGTGGTGAAATTTATATGAATGAATAATAAATAAATAGATATATTTCAAATATTTTATGTAAACAACATGCATCAAAAATTCAAAAGAGCAATATGAAAAAAATGAACATTACACTGTAATAATTTGCAAACCTTTTGAACAGTAATTGTGCCATTATTGTGATTGTTTGTCTTTACAAGGGTATTTAAGTCATTTCAAATTTTGCACAGCTGGTTTATCTCTTTCTCTCTGATATTGTCTTCTCTTTCTCTCTACGGGTTCATCTTCTTCCACACATGACAACCGATGAGATATGTCTTCTCTGTGCAATCTCTTATTCACCTTTATGTCTTCTTCTTCCACTTGACAGTCGATGAGAGATATGGGGCGGTGACCTCTGGCCAGGTCCCGACAAAGGTTCCGATTAACGAACAGATTGACAAACCCTTTTTCGATCAGATCGACAAACCCTAAGATGCATGTTCTTTTTTCGAGCAGATCGACAAACCCCAAGGTCAGATTTCGTGATTTGGCTGGGTTACAGCGTCGAGGATGGATGGTGGTGACTCGCTACCTCCGAAACCCTAAAAGGTTAGGCATGGCAGCGGGGGTTAGTCCACTCCTTCGTTTTCGATTTTGTTTGACAGAGGGTTTGTCTATGGCGGCCACAGTCCACTGTATCTGTGGCAGCAACGGTCTATGATGGTTGTCATTGTGTTGCCTGAGACCAAAATTTTTTCGGTGTCGGCCGTTGTTCGGCGTCGCCTTTGGTGCCTACTTCTTTTGTTCATCTTTATATTGGTTGTCTTTGAATGATTTAGGGTATGGTTCTTGTAGATGTGTTTAACATTTGGTGTTTAGTTCCCTCGCCGGGCTGTGATGATTTTATACGAACGGTGTGTACACATTGAATTGCAGGGATGGAGGAAGGTGGGTGTTTACCCGCAACCCCCTTGCAACCATTGCGTGCTAACTGGTTCTGTACCTCTGAGCCTGATTATGTATACATATTGTTTGACTTTTAGCTGATTGATGTGTGATCCAACTTATGGAGGAAGTTATAAAACCCCCGGAACCTAATGTACGGTCACCGGTGGCTGAAACGACTTTGTTTAAGGAAGTGGTAGGGTTTCCGATGTGACGAATCCATGTTTGGATACTATAAATTTTATAAATCTGCCTTATGGGCGTGACTACTGGACCATTGGTCGAACAACGAAGATGAACAACAGATGTGATCACAATTTATTATACTTTCTTTTTCGGACCCTTTATGTTTTTCACGGACTTTTGGTTCGTGGTGATGGTTGTGGTTTCGGTTTCACAGGTTATTTTTTACCTTTATAGCAACCTTTTGCTTGGTTATGATGAGTTACATATGATTTCCGATTACTGATGATGATGGCGTGGCAGGGCCGGTGGATGGTAGGTCCTGACTTGCAACCCGCCTTGCAGCCATGGTTCTGAAAACTCTGAACCAAGATCGTTAAATGTTGCTATTATTATCTTCTTTGTTTAGTCGATTTTTTGTGGCTTCTAATATTATATGGTTAGTTGATTCTGTTTAGGGCACTGGTTTGTTTCGCTGTTAAGGTTTTGATTGATCATTGAATTGCGTTATACGTTTTAAGGTGATGTTTATGTTATAGGGAAGTTTGAAGATGTTACATGTTGTGTATTTTTTTTTTGGGAACATGTTTGCCTTTGATGTTGTATGATTTTACCGCCGTTAGGGTTTGTAGTGCTGCTGGTTGTATGACTTATTCCTTGATAATAAGTTTTGTCGGGTGGAAATAACGGAAGGCTGGAAAACACACATAACCAACAGTGTTTATAGTGGAGTGGTTAGCAACATTGTCAGCATGACTAACAGTGTTATATTATTTGTTCACATATAGTAACTTGAAACTTAATGACATTTTAGTCGGTTTGGGGAACGATGGTTTGCGTCATGGCTATGATGAGTTGGTATCTCTGAGTGTAAAGTTGAAGTGCTTTCCGTTTTGGCGTGGCGGGTTTCAAGGATGGCACTTCATTTCGTGCAACCTGCCCTGCAGCCAAAGTGGATTCGTTTTCCCGACTCTGAGCCTGCTTTGCATTCTTATTGTTTATTGCGTTTTTTAATTTTTCCCATTTCATGTTGCATAATTTGTACAACCTAAATAGTTGGGTTTGGTGTATTATCGCATTGAGACCTTTGAAAGGAGTAGTAAGGCTGCAAGCTTTAGTTCGAGGGCGGAAGGTTAGGAAACAACATGCTGTGACTTTGCGCTACATGTAGGCGCTGGTTCGGGTCCAGGCTAAGGTCAGGGTTCTACGGGTTCGGTTGTCTATTGAATGTCATTTTCACTGGTTTGGGGAACTATGGTTTCCGTAAAGGCTATGATGAGTTGGTATCTCTGAGTGTAAAGTTGAAGTGCTTGCCGTTTTGACCTGGCGGGGTTCAAGGATGGCACTTCATTTCGTGCAACCTGCCCTGCAGCCAAAGTGGTGTTGTTTTCCCCGACTCTGAGCCTGCTTTGGATTCTTATTTGTTTATTACGCTTTTTAATTTTTTTCAATTCATGCTGCATAATTTGTACAACCTAAGCAGTTGGGTTTGGCGTCTTATCACGTTGACAGCTTTGAAAGGAGTAGTGAGGTTGCAAGCTTTGGTTCGAGGTCGGCAGGTTAGGAAACAAGCTACTGTGACTCTGCGCTACATGCAGGCGTTGGTTCGGCTCCAGGCTAGGGTTAGTGCTCGATGGGTTCAGATGTCTATTGAAGGTCAGGCGGTTCAAAATATGCTTAATGAATGCCGCACGCAAGCTGAGTTTTTAAAGGAGGCTCAGGTAAGGCTTTATTTTTAAGATCTGGTTAAATTTGGTTCTGTTAATAGTTTCGGTTTCGACATTATTTTAATTTGTTATTTTACTAAATGATCATTGGGATATTAATTAGGGAGAGTGTCGGATACTCCGAAGAGGGTACCTATGCCGGTGATAAGGGCGATTGCTAAAAAATAAATAGTTTGCTGTGATTACCGCTTTAGGAACACATTAGAAATAGCTTTTTCTTATGTAATTATAAAGTGGTTCATGTTAATCACTTTTGTTGCAATTATTTGTTGTGTCGTTTTTTCAAAGCATAAGACTCGCATAGAGCGATGATGACAGTGCATTCATGCGCTTGTGTTTCTTGCGTTCACCGACTGTGATGGCATCACTATGATCAACCAATGGCTATCCTTAGGGTTGTGGTTATTTGCTATGATGGAACTGTTAGGAACGTTTGCAGCAACTCTATTATTTAATTTGAGTATGGGGCCCTGGCAAAAAATCTGTTTGCTGTTGGTGAACTGTGATGACGTCACTAAGATGCAACCAGGTGGCGTGTTGTGCAGTACCAAATGCCACTGACGCCGGTTGGTTCCATCATAGTGATGACATCACAATTCACCAACAGCAAACAGATTTTTTGTCAGGGCCCCATACTCAAATTGAATAATAGAGTTGCTGCAAACATTCCTAACAGTTCCATCATAGCAAATAACCACATCCCTGAGGATAGGCATTGGTTGCATCATAGTGGATAGCCATTGGTTCCATCATAGTGATGCTATCACAGTCGGCCCAAGGATAATCAAAAAATTTCCCTATTGTCCTGTCCCCACTTCTACTTCCCCTCTACACCTTTCCCAACCGAGCGAGGCTCCTTTCGTACAGTACACTGTATATTGTCTGAGCTCTATGGTGTTACGATATCATACGCTGATCGCAACGAAATAGGCCATGCTTAAAAACCAAAGCTAATGTTGGAAAGAGGATAGCGTTGATAGTGGGCGCAATTAGGTATTTGGTTGTCCCATGGGCTGCTTTAAATGGCTATGATGAGATAAAATTACTTCCTGATTGTTGGTGGGGATGGCATGGCAAGGATCACGGATGGTTGGTTTTTACCTTCAACCCTTCTTGCAGCCATCAATTTTAAAAACTCTGAGCCATTGATACGCTTTAACATTCATGTATGTGTTATATATACTATGTGTGCTTGGAAACATAAGATGAATAGCACCGTGGCAGTTTCGTATTTTATGTACAGGAAAAGAAGATACTCACACAGGATAAAAAGGATGAACAGGAAAACGTAGGCGCAGCATTGATGCAATCTATTCAGACAGTACCCGATTTGAAGAGCTATTTGGGTGTACAATTTTCCCTGAACGTAGGAATGAAACCCCACGAGCCCGCCTTTTAAGGGCAACTTTTAAATCAATTTTGTTTTTTTGGCTTATGTTTATGCCAACTCTAGATTTAGAGGATGCATTGTGATGGTTTTTGATGGTGATCAACAATGTAATCCATTTCACTTTGTTATTTATCAGGTTGTGACCGAGTGCTATACAGTTTTTGTGCACGTGTTAATTGACAGTTTCTGATATGTCGTGTTTGTCTTTTATCCGTACTCCTATTCTGTTTCTGGTTGTTTTTAGATCCGTAACAAAGATAACAAATATTCATTCCTTTTCTAATTGCTTCGTGCGGTAACCAAATCGCTGCCGCAACGCGGCGGATTATGCCGCTAGTATAGATGATAATCAAATTATATGAATATATATTTTATACTTAAAAAAGTGTTTATTCACCTAAATCTTTCCATGAGACATTATTCTTATTTGTTGATCAAAGAAGCTAATTCTTATAAATAAATTATAAACATAAGGAAATCCAATATTTTATTAGCCAAATTGAAATTTAATAATTCGAACTATACATTTGGATCATAATAATTCGTATTAACAATCTGACTGATCAACGTCAGTGCTAACTTCCACTTTCGATATCAAAGTTAGTGTCGTCAACTAATCTAAGAGCAACTCCAACGAAACTTTACGTAAAATTTCGGATATGTACATGGTCTAGACTTCCAGAAAGCCCCATCTATTGCCTTGTTCGCTTGTTGTAAATCCAAACTTCGAACCCCCTCAAACGCAAAAAATGTTGGCACTACTCACATGTACACACGTACACACATATGGTATTATTTTGTAGGTGTTTTGACTGATATGTGTTGATGCACGTTTTGCGACTAGTGATTGGATTAGGTGTTTAACATGTGTTAGTTTGATAATATAAGGGGCGAAAGTGAAACAGTATGGGCGAAGGTATTTGTAACTGGGCGAAGGAAGATTTATGATGGGCGAATGTGAAATGAAGACTGAAGAAGGTTTAGGTTCGTACCATGATTGTGGGCGAATGTGGATAATATCCACATTCGCACCATGAAAACGGGCGAATGTGCAGTTATTATAAATATGTTTTGTTCATTTTGAAGGAGAAAATAGTTTTGGATAGTGTGTGAGTTAAGGTCAGGTTGCTCTCTAGTTTGAGATTGAATTAAAGTGTATAGATCAACTTGTAATTGCGTTATGTTAACATTTTAAACAAGTTAATCTATAAAATGGAAATTGAAAAGGTATTATCGGTGTTGTGATTTGCGTATTATCATTTTGTTCAGTTCTAGGTTTCCGCACCTAGAATTGTGACTTGTATAATCATAATATCCTGTTTTAGCTAAAGTTTTTCATCTACAATATGTTATCTGACGTGATACATATACATACGTTAAATGTCTAGAGTTAAAAATACTCTAAAAGAAAAAAATAACTCCCTCTAATTGTCTATACCTATTATTAATTATTAATCATTTTATTTTTAATTTTGTGTGTGAAATACTTAAATGAAAATCCAAACCCGCCGCTATTTAAACCCGAGAACTCCACCCAAGATATGGTGTATGCAATAAGTGAGAGAAACTAAAAAGATTACTTTAGATTTTGTAGCAGCAGCAACTTACGAAAGTGCTGTTATACCATACCCAAACCCAACCCTTCTAGAGAGAGAAACTTCTCACTCAGTGAGAGAAAGGAAAGAAACACATACATACACAAACTCGTCACAACAATGATAGCTTATTTAGAACATTTCGTTCACGAGAACGACTCAGACGAACCAAACGAACACGAACAAGTCCTTTCCAGTTTCCGTCAATCGATGGAACTGGAAGGCAGTATTGACTTCCGTGGCACATCGTTTGCCGGAAAGACTTCGGCGGTTTGCATGCGACGACCCCGTTCGCCGTCGTCCGTCCGTCTGGCACTCGCGACATCGCGAGTGTCATCCGTTTCGCCTCGCAGTCACCGAATTTAACGGTGGCTGCGCGGGGAAACGGGCACTCGATAAACGGACAGGCGATGGCGGACCGCGGTCTTGTAATCGATATGAAACGGGCGTCAGAACTGGTTATTGATATTATCCGGTGTGACGAGCGTTACAATTTCGGTTACGCGGTTGATGTTAGTGGAGGGGCATTATGGGAAGATGTGTTGAAACGGTGCGTTTCGATGTATGGGTTGGCGCCTAGGTCGTGGACGGATTATTTAGGGTTAACGGTTGGTGGGACGTTATCTAACGCTGGTGTTAGTGGTCAGACGTTTTGTTATGGTCCTCAAACGTCAAATGTAACGGAACTTGAAGTTGTTACTGGTACCGGTGATACCGTTATTTGCTCCGGTGAAGAAAATTCGGATCTTTTTTTCTCTGTTCTTGGCGGCTTGGGACAGTTTGGTATTATTACCCGGGCTCGGGTCCTGGTTCAACCCGCTCCGGATATGGTTCGTATTTTTTTATATTCTTATAACAACAATTTCTAGATTTTCTAAGAAAAATGCACCGGATATCCGTTGAGTACGTATTATTAAACTATTTATTGTACTGTCTACAACGGATATCCTTATAGTTTAATGGTGTACTGTACAACTAAAATGTTACGAGTTAAAATCACACAAGGTGCATGTTTTGATATATTTACACCATTTAATTCACCGAATATCCGTTGGAGACATTTCACGGATATGCTAGTGGTTAAATGGTGTATTGTGTAATTAAAACGTTGAAAGTTTAAATTTTGCGGGTGCAGGTTATGGTGTATTTATGCTTAAAAAAGTATTAAATAAAGTAGTGTAGTTTAAGAGAAAAAAAAAACTCTTTATTGTACTTTTGGCTTAAAAATTTGTACCTACATTTTTGGTGATCAGGTGAGGTGGATAAGGGTGGTGTACTCCGAGTTCTCCGAGTTCACTCGGGACGCTGAGTGGCTAATAACTCGGTCAGAAGGCGAGTCATTTGATTACGTGGAAGGTTTTGTGTTTGTAAACAGTGATGACCCGGTAAACGGGTGGGCGTCGGTGGTGCTTGACCCGGACCAGTTAATTGACCCGAGTGTGGTGACCCGATCCGGTAACCCGGTTTTATATTGTTTGGAAGTAGCTTTACATTACAACAATGGAAACTGCTCCTCAACAGTTGACACAGTGAGTCTGTCTTTTCCCGCTAATATTACTTTTTTCTTGATCCTGTGCATTGCACCTTATAGTGCTCCTGCTTTCTAAACACCACTTTTCGCCATTCCGATGTTACTTTTTTATAGCATAATTTGATAATAATAATATATATATATTATTTTTGGGAAAATGATAATAATTGGGTTTAAAATGTACCCATATAATAATATTATATTCTTTTGGTCCCAAAGTTTTAACTTTTAACATTTAAGGATTATATTTTTTCTTGTTATGGTTTGGAATTTATGGTGGTATAAAAAGATTTTTGGTCACATCCCTTGAAATATGGGTGTACGATGTCTTTTTATATATTATCTCACTAATATTTTATCATCAAAATTACTTTTTTAGATTTGGAGAGTAATCTTACAGAAGTTGTTAAATATAATAATCATTTAGGGTACTTTGATTTTGACATTTCATTATAATATTAAATACTATTTCCTTTATCTTCAAAACTTAAATAAAAAATGGCCTTTTTATTCACATTTTGTCATCTAGAGAACCATTTTCTTTAATAATATTCCTAGAATCGTCATTATTTTTTAAATTTGTCAATTTTTAAATTAATAAAACTTCTTTTCAAATTAAAAAATATAGAGAAAAATATGCTAAAATGAAACATGTGTATTTCTTTTTAAATGGATATTTCGACGTAATTTTTTGCAGTTATTTATGGAAACCTATAATAAAAATTAAAAAAAAAATTACTATCTCGTGGTTGAAAGAATTGCTTAGTAAAAATTTCAATATACAAGAAATGGTATATATTTATTTATTTAATTTTTTTTTTTTTTGGAGGAATACGTATGAATAGGGTTGACTATATTGACCTAAAGTTTAGTCAATTTTAGGATGTTTGACCACCATTTGTGGTAGGGTCGGAGTATAAAGGTTGAGGTTAAGAACCCAAGGTGAAAAAAGTCAAAAAAAATATTCTGTAAGCTTTACTTGCACACGTGGCAAGTGAATAAACGAGGAGGACCGGTTACATCTACCTCTAGCGATGACACAAGGTTATGTGATATTACCATTTTGGCCCCAGCAATACTCAGTTGTTTTTGTTTAGCCAGAAAAAACTTTTTTTTAGACTGACAATAAGGCAACTACTGTATCTTCCATTGGATTCTCTGACACAAATGGGTAATAATAACCTCAGAGTTGGGTCATATTTACGATATTGACACCCGTACTGTGTGTGTGTGAGCATATTGTCTTTGTCCAAACATTAATGTTCACCGTAAGCATTTCCAGTGCGCTGTCGTTTTGCCAGTCATTGAGATTTTGGGTGACGTTTTTGGTCCCCCACTATTTTCCTCAATAACCCATCATTTTTTTCCTTTTGTTTTGTTGCTTGCTTTGAAATTACCTCTTTGCCATTTGTTTTAATAACCGGACTGGCCTGTCGGACCAGTAGCTAGACTCTACATTAGTTTACTACTTCTACATTGTTTTGTGTTTGGACACGTGGTCCATTTACGTTTTAGTTTCATTAGGAATATACATTTTTTTATTTTACATTTTGGCGATTTAGGTATGAGCATTTTATAGAGTTTAAGCTAGCCGATATACACGCATATAGGGATTTATAATTAAATTTTAGTTGTAAATTTGAACTCTTGACCTCGTGTTTCCAAGTTAAGGTCTTCAATTTTGCTGTGCTCAATATGTAACTAGAATATATATTACATGACTCATATTTGCTTATTTGAACTATTGACCTCTTGTTTGCAAGCTAAGGGCTTTGTCTTCAATTTTTGATTAAATTATAGCATTAGTGTATTCTATAATTATTTAAAAAATCATTCGGTTTTTGAAACCTTGTCCGGATATGAAATCATTGCTTGCTTTTCGAAAAACATAAACAAAATAAAATCATTACTTGTTGCCCTTAGTTTGAGTAAACATTTATTTATAAAAATATATAATAATTGTGTTTCCAACAATAGAGGGTAGAGAGGCTGCTTGGACGGCTGAGATTCATGGAAGATACACTGTTCCAGGTGGACCTGAGCTACATTGAATTCCTACTACGTGTAAAGGAAGCAGAAAAACAAGCAAAAGCCAATGGCATATGGGATGCCCCACACCCTTGGCTCAACTTATTTGTGTCCAAAACCTCTATTGCTGATTTTGATCGTTTTGTGTTCAACAAAATCTTGAAGGATGGGATTGGAGGCCCTATTCTAGTCTACCCTATTCCGCGAAGCAGGTAATTAATTCTATTATTCTCTCGTCGTTTATATCATACTATCTGTCATTTGCGTGAAGTCTTGTCGTATTATATGTTATATTAAAAGGTGCTAATAAATCATGGTGGAATCAATTGGGGTCGTTTTAGGCGTTGTGTCTAGTTCTTGGACCCGACCTTAACGTTATGTGGAAGGGATAGTTCCATCAATGTAGAGAGTATAAGACGAAAAAAGTTAAGAAGAAGGCCACGCGTGTAGTCATGACAGTCACGTGGAGGCCGGGTTCTACCCCTGTCCTACGTGGCGGATAGCGACCGTTGTGGACCTGTCCACTAGCTTAAATATAGATGGGGCATTGGTTTCAATATGATATGGTATAATGTTGACTATTTTGCTGAACTGCTTAGATAGGGTGGTTAAGATCCTCAAGAAAAATGAGGTCATATGTTTATGTACTTCTTCACGCCTCATTATTTTTACCAAACCTTTGAACATTATGCCGCCCGCCTATTTTTAAATTATTATTTAATTTATTATACTAAGACTTTTCATATTAAAACAAGACTTTTCATACTATGATAGTAATCTAGTATTAAATGTATTAAACATGTTGTAAACGAGTTGGCGGCTTAACCTTCTAACACGCACACACAATAAACATGTTAACAAGTCAACCCGAATGCAATCAATTAGTTAAACAGGCTAGAAATATTAATACGATCACGACCTTAGGTTACATATGACAACTTAAAATGTAATTATTTTCGTGTACTCTAAGAATGGTAGAGGGGGAGTATAGAAATTGAAGGTGGGACCCAAAAGTGGTAACTAATTCTATGTAATAGAGGTTATAATTTGGTGAAGTTGGACCCACAGTAAGGTTGTATACTAGCAATGACGCCATACCATCTTCAGTTATTTTGGTTGGATGGTTTCAGATTTGCGGCCGTGGATTAGGTGTTAATAAAAAGAAATAATAATTATTGTCCAAGAATTACTATTATTATATTGTATTTTACAATAATAAATAATAATAATTAAATAAAAATAGTAAACAAGGGTAAAATAATAATTTCACGTAGTGTAATTATCTTTTCATGGAAAACGAGATTCCAAAGTGATGTAGCTATCCGGGCAGTCTCTGGCGAATCATAAACGACAACGCAAACCGGTTGGGCCCATGGGTTACAATGACACCATATGGTTCTATTTCATTTTCTTCCTGACCAAAATGTCCTTTTCATGTACACCCATTAAAAAATATATATATTAAAAAATAAAATAAAATAATTTTTGTAATTTTATTGAATCATCATAAATTTTGAAATTATTTTCTTCTTTATTTGTTGACGTGGACTCTATCTTGCCTCATCATTGAGTACATCTCATTGTGGTCCTTCCAATTTGTTTTTGGACCACCACATTTTGAAGATGAAAATCGATCTCGTATTGATGAAGTTTAGATAAATTTTAATTATTATATTCGATTAGGTGGGACGAGCGTACGTCGGTAGTGTTACCCGATGGGGACATCTTTTACATAGTGGCGTTGCTCCGGTTCACCAACCCGTATCAAAAGTCTCCAAGCGTGAGGGATCTCGTGGCGCGAAATCATGAGATCGTTCAAGTTTGTGTTAGAAACGGGCTTGATTTCAAGTTGTACTTGCCTCATTATAATAGCGAAGAAGGGTGGAAGCAACACTTTGGGGATCGATGGGACCGGTTTGTAGAGATGAAGTCGAGATACGATCCAATGGCTATTCTTGCACCCGGACAAAAGATTTTTACAAGACAACAGTCTTGATTAATGATCATTTGATTGAAGTCAATGGTTGTAGGCTTGTACAATTATTTTGTTTCTTACAAAATTTTATATTCTGTTGTTGAATCATGTTTTTTTACTTTAGTTTGTATTCAATTGGGAAAAAGAAGTCACTTCAAGCAACCAATGTAAATGAATACTTTTGGGCAACAAATTTTGATCCATATCTTCAAATTGTTTACATCATGTCACTTTCATAAAACTATCGTCTTTAATCATGTAATATAATAAATAAAATCTTCTTTTTCATCTTTTTTTTTTTTTTGATCGGCAAATTTCATTCATTTCATTCACCCAACAATATTTACAAAAATTCAAACCCTATGGGCTTACATGGTTACATTAGACTAATAAGACACTAGTCGAAACACATGAGAATCCAAAATAAACGCCAAAATGGTGTGAGTCCCCAACCGAATGTAAGATTCATGTGGCTGGGATTTCGAAGGCTTTCCATTTCTCCCAAGTCCATCCGAACGGCTTCAACTTATGGTTAACCCAACTGAAAGATATCGCTTGAATTTCGCCAAAAAGATTGTCAAGAGCCACCCTTTTTCCTTGAAAGATCGCTGCGTTTCGTGCCTTCCATAGTATCCATGCTGCTGCGAAGACAATAATCTGCACCCATTTCTGCTGTGTTTTCGGAATGAAGGGGCTGCGATGAATTTTCAGCAGGTCGCGCACAGTAAACGCATAAATAGGGGGAATTTTGCACCAATTACTTATCTTGTTCCATAGACATGAGGCAATGTAGCACGCGGATAATAAATGGTCAGCGTCTTCAATCGCGTCTTCACAAAGTTTGCATACCGCCGACCCGTGGATGATGTTTCTTTTCAGCAGTCCTTCTTTTGTTGGCAGACGATTTTGCTCAGCCCTCCACATGAACACCGACACCTTTTTAGGAACCCCTTTGCACCATTGAAATGGGAAAAAAAGGTGCCGAATGTTTCTGAAGCAAACTCCTACAGTGCGACACCGAAAACAGTCCGTCTTTAGCCCCAACCCAAACCCAATTATCCCTATTAGATGACAATGAGGTACCCACAATCAGTGCAGAGCACGATTGCAAATCCGTCAATTCAGAGTTAGAGCTTGGTGCTCGAATCCATGCCCAGTTATGGAGCCGAGCAGCCAGGGAAACCGACTTGTTTGACTCAATCGCGAACAGGTCTGGAAAAGCGTCTTTTAGTGGGCCATCCGACACCCACCAATCAATCCAAAATCTGATCTGTCTTCCATCTCCCACAACACCTTTAATAATAGACGGGATATTCAAATCTTGGTCCCGTACACAATCTCCGACTTTGTAAATGGCGTTCCAAACACCCGAAATCCCCCTACGAACTGGAAGATACGTACCTGTCCGTTCACCATGATGAATTGCCCTAATGACACGGCACCATAGGGCACTTTGGTTCAGCTTGAAACGCCACCACCATTTGACAAGTAGGCTCTCATTCATAGATCTAAGCGATCCGAACCCCAACCCACCTTTATCCGTCGGGCCAATGACTCGCTCCCAAGCGATCCAGTTAGTCTTTGCTTTATCTTCATCTCCACCCCAGAAAAATCGTCGTCTAAGTGCTTCCAAAGTATTCAAGACGCCGATGGGTGCTTTAAATAAGGAAAAGAAATATAGTGGCAAACTATCAAGCACCGCGCGAATGAGAACCACCCTACCACCATAAGATAAGTGCTTGGCTTTCCACTTCGAGAGGCGTTTTTTAAAGACCTCCACCACTGGTTCCCAAAATCTGATTTGGTTCATGTTCACCCCTACCGGAACCCCCAGGTACTTGCAAGGAAATTTGTCTGCTTTAACCCCAACTTCCGCGGCCATATTTTCAATACCAGAGGAGCTAATGCCAATACCAAACAACGATGTCTTGCTGTGATTTATTTTAAGACCTGAGATCAGCTCAAAGCATCGCATGAGTCGGATGATATTCTTCAAGTTTTGTTCACCCCATTCGCCTACGAAGACGACATCGTCCGCATACATTAAGTGGGTGATAGAGGGGCCATCGTTCGGGAGTTGTAGACCGCTAAAGAAACCCAACTCCTTGGCTTTATTAACAAAACATGTAAGCGCCTCCATCGCTAAAATAAACAAAAAGGGCGATAGAGGGTCACCTTGTCGAACCCCCCTGAAGGCTTGAAACTCTCTAGACGGCGACCCGTTAATTAAGACTGATGCTCTAGAAGACTCCAATATGCCTTTGACCCACCGACACCATCTCGGGGGGAATCCCATCTGTGAGAGGACCGACAGAATAAAATTCCAATTGATGGAATCGTAAGCCTTCTCCATATCAACTTTTAAAATGAACGACTCTACACCAGATTTTTTCGCCCAAGATACGACCTTATTCAGGACGAGTGGCCCGTCAAGGATGTTTCGTGAAGCAAGGAAACCAGATTGTACTTCGGACACTACCGAGTCCATGACAGGCTTGATTCGGTTTGCCAGAACCTTGGAGATAATCTTTGAGATACTTCCAATAAGGCTAATGGGTCTAAACTCATTGAAAGTGATGGGATCCGGGTTCTTAGGTATGAGGGCAATAAAGGAAGAGGAGCATCCGCGGTTAATCACCCCTGACTCGAAGAAAGAGTTCATCAGATTCATAATATCATCTTTTAATAAAAGCCAAAAATGTTTTATGAAACCAAAAGTGAAGCCGTCTGGGCCGGGAGCCCGGTCACACCCACAGTCCCAAATTGCTGCTTTTACTTCCTGAATTGAGAAGGGAGCAGTTAAGGTGGTTGCGTCACTCGGTGAAAGTTGTTTGATTGCTGGACAAATGAATTCAGGCCCGTTCTGTTTGGGCTCCCTAAATTTGAAAGCGAAAAACTTCCAAGCTTCCACTTTGATTTGCGTCGGATCTGTCACCCAACAGTTGTTTACATGTATCCCGTTTAATCGGTTAGAGCCCACATTATGGTTAATAATACCGTGAAAAAATGAAGAGTTCTCGTCCCCCTTAATCAACCATTTAACCCGGGACCGTTGTTTCAAGTCCGAAGTGATCTCAGAAATAATGTCCCCAAGTTTACTTTTGTTATCCACCCACTCGGCCAGCTCTGTTTCGGATAGCCCACCTCTTTCTAGACGATCGTCCAGACATGAGAGCCGAGCTTCAATATTCTTTTTCGCCAAACCCCTAGCATCTCTTTCCTGAGCCAACCAAACTTTCAATTTGTCTTTGATATGCTTGAGTTTCTGGGCCAATATTAAATCGGCAGGCCCACTAACTTCAGCTTCATTAAACGCCGACACAACTGCAGAATCCAAACCCGTCTTGGCAAGAGCAGAATTAAAGAATCTGAATGGTGTTGCCCCGAAGTTGACAACGGTGGTAGACAAGACAATAGGGCTGTGATCCGAAGCCAACCTGGGAAGGGCGGTAACCGCAGCGTCGGGCCACTTGTTCCAGAAATTTTCACACACTAGAAAGCGGTCAATTTTACTAAATTTGTCCCCACCATCCGAAATCCTAGTTAACTTTCTTCCCCCCATTGGATACTCATTAAAACCGTTCGACTCGATAAAAGTGTTAAAAGAAGCTGCACAATTAGCATTGAATTCACTGTTCAGCCTTTCGTCCGGGGAGCGGACGGCATTAAAGTCACCCATCAACAGCCATAATCCGTCGTTAGCCGCAACAATTTCGGTTATAGCGTCCCATAAGTCTTTTTTTGGTCGAATGCCTTGTGGCGCATATACATTGGCGATGTTGATTTTGTCACCTGTTTTCTTTATAATGCCAGAGATCACCAAAAGATTTTGAAGACGGATAACATTCGTTTTTTGAAACTCCCCTGGGTCCCAGCAAGACAGTAACCCACCCGATCTGCCCGCGGAATTGACCCAGTCCCATTCCAACGGACGTCTGCCCCAAAATTTTTTAACCTGGATTTTAGAACCGTCTTGAAACATGGTCTCCTGAATTCCTACAAAATTTGGTTTCTGTTCTCTAATGACTTCCCCCACAGAGAAAATCTTATGATCCTCCCCAATCCCCGAACATTGTAAGATAAGTAATTCATTGGGCCACAAAAAACTCACCTTCGTCGATAATCGAGTGGAGTAGATCATCTTCAAAACCATCCGTACGAATACCGACTGCGTTGCCAAGGTCTGCAGTAAGTGAGGCTTCCACCACCAAAGATTGATTAGGAACAGGCGCTGAGAGAACCGGGTCCACATGAGGGGGGACAAGAAGGGTGACAGGGTCAAAGGTAGGTGGTCTAGGGATATTGGTGAAAAGGTGAACCTGTTGAATAACAGGGGGATCAGGAAGAGAGGACAAAAGTCTGGAAGATGATTGTTTACGCCTAAGAGACATGGTTCCAGATGGTTTATCAGATGGTAAAGAAGTAGTGGGCTTATGGAATGGAGGTGAGTTGAGGTCAATTAAATCATCATTGGGCCCAAAGTCCCATCTGGCCCGCTTCCTTGAAGAGCCCAACAGATTATAATTTGAATTTGGATCCAGATTTGACCCTCCTATTTTATTAGTCGCCGAAAAGCTAGTGGGACCCCCAGCCTGATTAGTGAGAGAAACTTCCTGATTGGACACATCCATAATGATACAATCATCCTCGGTAATAGGAGCCTCATTAAAATTGGTTTTTTCCCCATGCACGTCCATACTGGTTGTCTCTTGGTCTTCACCCGGACCCTTGGACGTCCCCACCACATCACCGGCCGTTGGTTCAGCAACCGGAGAGGAGTTGTCAACATCTGGTACCGGGCCGATATTATGCTGCTTATTCGGTTGATCCGCCTCTGCACCCACACTGTTACCCTCATCATGTAGGTCATTGCCAGAGTGGGAGGCCGACGACGGGTTGGCCAGTACGAAATCTGGTGACCATGTTTCATCTGTCTCTTCCACCCAAATTTTAAACTTGTTATGTTTCCATTGAATCTCCACCGCATCTGAGACACGTCTACCATCTTTAACGACAATTGCCACTTTTTCCATGGCAAAGTTTCCATCCCCAGGGCCGGCAACGGACCCATGAACAAGCTCCCCATATGATGATCCGATAGTGTTGAAAACTTCCTTGTCCCATAAATGTAGTGGAACTCCCGTGATCTTGACCCAAGCAATTCTTTCAAAGGGAAGATTTTGCCCATTCCATAACTCTAAGTTGTAGAACCACTGTTCCCATTCTTCCTTTTTATTTTGCAGGAAGGACTCGGCCAGACCAGATGTCATGAAAGAGAGGATAGCTGTCATTCCTGCAACGTATCTGAGCTCTACATCCTTCACATTGGACGCCTTGAGGAAGTCGTCCAACCGACATAGACGTGTAACATCCTTGACCCGACCCACAAGTGAAAGTCTTCCCAAAGCCACCTGAGTGGAGAAGACTCTATTTGGAATATGAATCGGCCTCCTACCCCAATTGTTCCCCAAAGGAGGAAAATGATCGGCATCTCCCCAAGACTTCTCATTCCGGTGGGTTCAGTTCTCGTTCGCGTGTGGGTTTGGCACAGCCCCGATATTGTTCCCTATGTTCTTGTTGGTGTGTAGGCCCTTATTAATGTTCCTGTCCTCCTTTTTGAATTTTGCCTCCTTAACGAAAAGTTGCTGATCCCCTAAACGAATGTTTGCCAATGCCTTTGCCATTGCATCAGTGTTACGGACCTGTTCAAAACGAAGGAAAGCAAAAAACTTCCCTGCTTTGTTCTTTCTTCTAGGCAAGTAAACGTCCGTCATCATCCCGTGGTTACGAAAAGTTCTCCAAAGTAGGCCTAAGGTACAATCCCATGGTAGGTTGGCGATATAGAACGTGGTTGTGTTGTCTCCGGTGGGTT
The DNA here is from genome assembly GCA_030844895.1 of Ambrosia x helenae. Taxonomy (NCBI): domain Eukaryota; kingdom Viridiplantae; phylum Streptophyta; class Magnoliopsida; order Asterales; family Asteraceae; genus Ambrosia; species Ambrosia x helenae. The sequence continues at coordinate 16,520 of JAUTDX010002326.1, read as the reverse complement.
GTTTGGTGTGAGTTTTTGGTTGGGTTCTTCTTCTCCTGGATGGCTCTTCCATTCTCCTTCTTCTCTCTCCTCTCTCTCGTCACTCATTTTTAGTTGGTGAATTTCCTTTCCACAGTTTAACATTCTTTCTTTTTCATCTTTTGATTTGTATCTTAAATACAATAAATAAAATGCCTTTTTATTTTATAAATTCCTTTAGGTATAATGAGAAAACAATGATGGCAAATAAAATCAATATATCTACTTTTTAGCTATGCTATATGATATCCTTAGTTTAATTCTTGAAGAGGTTGCTCTCTAAACCGGTCATCTCAAATAATTGTAGCAAATATCTTGTTTGGTGAAGAACATACGTGCCTTTAAGAAATTGCTAACATTTATTGATAGTTGATTTAGTAACTAACAATTCACCCCAAAGATAAGGATTACCAGCATAATTTAAATAATTTAAATATTTATAGATGAGTAGTCTCTATTTTAACCATATGTTAAAGGGTAAGGCACCCGAGACGGGTCTGATGTACGCATTCTTACTAACATTTGTACAATAGGCCGTTTTTACGACTCAAGCGTGTGACCTTTAGGTGACATGGTAGCAACCTTTACAGTTTCTCCAACATTCTTTTCTTGTTTGAACCATATTACCTAATCTAATATGCTAAACTGCTACTCAAGCTACGGCTGGGAAGTGAAGTCTAGCTTGTATACATTTGTAATAATCCTGAAGTAGACAATGGTGGTTTGATGATAGCAGAAATAAAATAAATATGATTATATCTTTTAGCAAACTTTTTACAACAAAACAAACAGGGGTGGATTTAGGGACTTCGGTTGAGTTCTTGAGAACCTAGTCGGTTCGTAAATTATAGTGTTAATATATACAGAAAACTAGGAAGAAACCCAATTCTAGAAGTTAAGAGTGCTCTAGTGGTTGAAGCCCTCTATAGAAAACATAATGTCCCTGGTTTGATTCTAGGCGCCTACTTTTTTTTTTTAAATTCAAACCCAGGGTTTTATACCCGAAACCCACTCCTCTTCTCCTCCTAAAAGTCCGCCCCCACACCCTTCTTGGAAAACTAAACCCAGATAATGAAACAAACGAAGAAAAGAAATCATCCTTCTCCTCCAACGACAACCCTACCCTTGCTCCGCCCTGCCGCCTCCTCATGCCCTGCTCCGCCCCTGCTTTGGTCCTGCTCCGATTGATACAAAGTTTCTGTTTTGGCATTTGGTTAACTTGGTTCCTTTTTTTTTCGAATGATACATAAATGTAGTTAACTTGGTTTAATTCCAAGCGCCTACTTTTTTTTTTAATTCAAGCCTAGGGTTTTATACCCGAACCCACTCCTCTTCTCCTCCTAAAACTCCGGCCCTGCACCCTTCTTGGAAAACTAAACCCAGACAATGAAACAAACGTAAAAAGAAACCATTCTTCTCCTCCAACGGCAACCCTTGCACCGCCCGTGGCGCCTCCTCATGCCCTACTCCGCCCTGCTCCGGTCCCACTCTGATTGATACAAAGGTTCTGTTTTGGCCATTGGTTAACTTGGTTCCGTTTTTTTCCCCATTGATACATAAATGTAGTTAACTTGGTTTAGGTACTTAATTTATTGGGACTATTGGGGAAGATACATAAATGTCATCTTTGAATATTGGATATTGTATATTGGGATTTGTTATTGAATTGGTTCAAAGATATTCGATACCGTATTGTTAGTTTGTTACTTGTTATTGAGTTAGTTCAAAGATATTGGATATTGACATTGCATATTGTTACTTGTTACTTGTTATTGAATTAGGTTGGATTTTGATTTAATTATAACCATTTACTATTTTACTTTCAAAGATATTGGATATTGTTACTTGTTATTGAATTCTTAGTTTGGATGATTCATAAGTTTAGCATACTCAAATATGTGAAGACGGAATTGCGTAATAAGATGGGTAATGGATACATGAACAAAATTTGTATTTGTTATATTGAAAGGGAGTTACCACAACATGTTTCGGTCGAGAATGTAATGCAAAGTTTTCAAAGGATGAAAACTCGTAGGGAACAACTGTAGGTATGTTGTTTATCCTTAAAGACAATTGTATTTATATTATGTGCTTTAAATTTCTAATGCCGATGTATTTTCATTATTGTATCATATTTTTATTATGTGATGAACATTATTCGAACCGACTCGTCAAACTGACCCGAACTCTTGACCCGACCTGATTTTTTAATACTTGGTAACATGAAATTGAAACACCTAAAGAGAAAACCCATTAAAAAAAAATTCTTGAATCCCGCACTAAAAATGTTAGAGAACTTCTAAATATGTTATACGAGCATGAAAGGTTCGAGAAAGATTGGTCACTCTAAGGTTATCACATCAAGGAACTAAAGGGTGGTTCCATGAAAAGTCAAATTCAAAATGTAGCTCATTATGCTATGAATTTAGTGGGAGTGGGGACTTTTGTTGGTCACATATATGTGATAATATACGATTTTCTTAGATATGATCTAAAGCATATTGAGAATTGGAATATATTTCGAGTTTCTTTTTTAGAGTTTCATACTCACAGTGCTAATTCTTTTTTTTTTTTGTTTCCAAGAGCTATTATAGTTATTAATCGTGTCATATTTGTTTAAGAGAGTGATGCAGTGATCTACAAGTTTGATTGAAGACTATCTTTTAATATTTATTTGAATTCCAATTTTCTAGTTTATCTCTTGTTTCTTATTTGAATAATGATTTTTAGCTTATAAATAGGAGTCTAGGATTTCATTGTCAGTTTTTTGAGTTTTGTTATTGTAAAGAACACTTATAAGGTTTCTTTGAACCATTCGGTTCGATTTAAAGCTTTTAATTAATCATTTAGTCTTTGAGCCATTTGAATGCTTCCCAAACTGCATGAGAGAGTGTTTGGGATTGAGCTACAAAACAACTTATTGACTTATTGGCTTTTGGAACCAATAAGTCAATAAGTTGTTTGTGTAAACAGAAAGCACTTTTGGTTTTAGTTTTTCAATAAAGATGGAAAAACTGTTTTCAAGAAGTCAAAAATCTTGGCTTTTGACTTTTGGTTGTTTTATGCTAATAAGCTAAACCAAAGATTTTTTAAAAAAACAATTTATTAACTTATTGACTTTTTCCACCACAAAGCTAATCCAAACATTTTTTTAGAAACTCATTTTCATTGATTTTAGGGTGTGTTTCATGTGTTGATCAGTGATTTGATTGTGGATTCATGTTTAGAAACTGATTTTATAAAAAACCAAATCAAATTTCAATCAAAACAGATCAGATCGGAGTTTTTGGAAAAAATTTCAAGTTTATGAATATTATAGTTTTTGGTTTGAAATCATGAACATGGATTGTTTTTGAAGATCTGATCATTGTTTCATCATACAAAAGTGTTTTGGAAACTAATTGAATCAAAATTAGAGGTTAAAAATGTTGTATTGATTCAAATCTGAGATTTTTGTTAAAACTCGTAAGTTTGGTGTTCATCATGGGTTTTCACAATTTTTTATTATAATTGTTGTTTTTAGATTGTTTTGGGCATTAGAAACTTGTTAGAAATCATTCCCCACATAAATCCTAATCATCAGATCGTCATAATACCCAAAAACACCAAAAATTCTCGATTGCACCATGAAGAACACTCATAAGTGTTCCCTACTGCCACACGCCTAGATTTGGACGCATATGAACCCATACGTGTAACCATTAGAATACGTATCAAGCCATAATCCTAATCATTGAACACATATCACTCATAAGCCTTCTTTCATAAGCCTGTTTCCATACGCGTGTTTTCATAAATTTTAGTCTTGAACCCGTATCACCCATACGCCTAAAAAATGAACACGTAACGTGTTCCCCCATAATCCATCTCATACATGTGTTAAAGTTTCATACGTGTGTTAACTCATCTCATACGTGTGTTAAAGTTTCATAAGTCTGAACTCACCTCATACGTGTGTTATTTTGTCCATATGTGTTAACATCAGAATTAGTCAAATTTTGAAAGCTTTAAAATTTGTCTTTGTCAGTGATTCTTCCCGATCACAGTTCCTTTTTCTGATTTCATTCCAATCATCATGAGTTCGAATTACCTCACCCAAGTTATCCGCCCCGGGCATATTCAGCAACAACAGAACCCCCAAGTACAACATCCGTATGTTGTTGCGAATGCTATGAACCCGCCATAACAGGCAAACGCTGTCGTACTATATTGTCCGTTTTCTTCCCCACCTCAGCAACAAATACCATGTCATCGAACTCTTTGGCTATGGTTTCGGCTACAAGCCAAGTTTAGAGTGTGCATCAAATGATGAAAAATGACAACAAGATGGAAAGTAGCAACAAGGCTCCCAAGTTGGAGCGTTTGAACGAATATTCATCTTGAAAGGGGAGAATTTAGAGACACGTTGAAGGGATTGATGCCGAAATTTGGTATTGGGTAGAACATCGAATGGTGAGAACTCTACAAGAACTCAAACACACAGGTGGATATTTCACAGATGATTGATGATGGTAAGAAGAATTACAAGAATGAAAGAAAGGCGTTCTCCATCCTAACACAGGTGTTGCCTAAGGACACATTGCATCAGTACGAAGTATGTGAAAACGCTTATGATCTTTGGGCATTATTGAAGAGGAGATGTGAGGGTGACGAGAAGAAGTTCAAGATAAGGCAAGATTAGCTGAGAAAAGAGTTTGAAGCCTTCAGCCACATCGGATAGGAGACACTCAGATACATGCAAACACGACAGTATCATCTCATGAATGAACTTCGTAAGTTTGATCTTAAATATAGTTTTGTTGAATTAATTGAACGTTTTACAAATTCTCTTCCAGCAACCACTGCAGTCACTACTAGTTCTCGACCTCAGACTGCTTTTGTTTCATTTGTTTTTAATGACCAATTTGCATTCAATACACCTCAAATACTTCAAGTCCCAAATCCTGATCCCATGATGCAATATTCTAGTGCTTATCAATATACACCACCACCATCCACATCTACAATCTATTGCCCAACTCCACCACAATCTGTAGACACTTATGTTCATCCGAATACCTCCACCCCCAACAGTCAGCCTATGTTTCTTCTAACACCTTGATGGCACAACCCTCAATGAATAATTTTGGGAATGTGACATTGGAGATTGCAAAAGAACATGTGGCTCTATTACCTGCTTTTGTCACATCTTGCAATTACTTGGTGGCGGGAAACATCAGCAATGTCAAATTGACGAAAGAAGATTATGACCAAGTCGACAAAGACAAAATGGAGTTGATGGATATTCAGTGGCACTTTGCAAGTGTAGTGAGACGTGATGAGGATTTTATCGAAAGAACCGGTTACACTGATTGGCAGACCAACAAGGATACAAAGTACGGTTTTAACAAGTAGAAGGTCACGTGCTACAACTGTGGAGTACGTGGACACTTCAAGAGAGAATGTGTCAAGCCTATCCAACAAGGAAACCAATATCCTTTTGATGTGTGAAATGTGTAGTAAATAAATTGGTCAAGTTTTAAAAATAGAAAAACCTACAAAACCACACACTAACGACAAGTGTACAGGTCGCAGTGTAGCAGAGCAAGTAAGTTAGGAATATCGAACCATGGACACAATATGGACACAATACCACCACCACCACCACCACTACTACGACCACGACCACTACTACTACTACCACGGCCACCACCACTACCACCACCACTACCACCACCACCACCACCATCACCACCACCACTACTACCACCACCACTACCACTACCACCACCACCACCACCACCACCACCACCACTACCACCACCACCACCACTACCACTACCACCACCACTACTACCACCACCACTACTGCTACCACCACCACTACTGCTACCACCACCACTACTACCACCACCACCACTACCACCACTACCACCACTACCACCACTACCACCACCACCACTACCACCACCACCACCACCACCACTACCACTACCACTACCACTACTACTACGCCATGCTCGCTTGACTCGAGTGTTCTTGACTCGACGAAAGTTCCTAGTTTACGCTCCAACGTCCATGAACACATGCTCTCAAGTGTTCGTGTCTTGATTAAAATTATTTTGTTTTGAGCTCTTTCTTCACGAACACATATAAAATAATAAAATAAATAAATACATAATAAAAACGACCCGCCAATGATGTTGTAGCCTAGTGGTTGCAATGGATGTTTTTTTAACTATATGCCATCTCTCCTCATCTAACTTTAGCATACATGGACTGATTGACATAACTTAACTCTACCCTCTAGTGTTACCATAATAGTCACAAGCCTATCTATGTTTCCTAAGGATAAGCCAGAAAAAAAGGCTCATGCCCAAGACCAAAAAAAGAAAAGGAAAACAAAAGTCCAATAGTAACAAAATTAATAAGTTGCACAACATGCATTAGAATATCGATAAAATTTCTTTTTGGAACGGCAACGACAACTTTATTCCATCAAAACATCCAGTTCAACATGACAAGTCGCTATAATGAAACATACATATGAAGAATAGTTTGAGGCAAATTACAATACAGATAGTATGACTATAAACTAAATCAAAATGTCACCATTCCTTCTAAGTTAGGCTTGTGATTCTTGGTCAAATCAATATCCATTCATATGTCGTTACCTTTATCTCTTCAACTGCCTTGTATACGGAGATGTTTCTGCCTTGGAAAATTGTTTCCTTTCTCAAAGTCCATATAGTCCATAATAAGAGCAGATAGACAACATGTAATACCTTCTCTATTTTTTATGATGCAGCTACCCATTCACACGTTGTATATGTTTAGCCACCAACCAATGTCTACTGAATATAAGCAAATATTATCTTAATTGCATATGACTACCCTTTGATTCTATAAATAGACATACAATATAAATAGACATACAACTTAACTCTATGTATATAAATACGCTACAAAATGAGAGTATAAGCGGAGTGGTCAAGTTAACTTGTTTTGCTTACAAACGGTAGGTGACAATATAGGACCATCTCCCACCTGCTCCATTTTATCATTATCCTTTTAGGTGGGATTTTCGACAAAAGGCTTGTTGTTTATGTTTTCTTTCCAAGTACAAACAGTCAACAAGTTTACCAAGCAGCGATAATTTGTTAACCTCAAGTTCCCAATATAGTAAGTAGATTCAACAAAAAGAACAAGCAATTTAGTGAAACACACTCATAAAGAACTATCATTCAAATTATACAGGAAATGGGAGAAAAGGGTATAACTAAAATCAAAACAAGGCAACATAAACAAATAAAAAAGCAGTGGTAAACAAATCATACCAACATGAAACATAAGCTTTTGACAGAAAGAAAATATTAATCTAACCAACTGAAACACAAATATAGCTAATGAAAAGGTTTTATCTACCTGAACACAGTCAAGTAAATTCAAAGGTTTCACAAGGATCTTATGAAGAGGAACTAGTGACTTGAAGTAGGTGTGATAACCAGGGTAAAAAAACATGTGCTTCACCACAAAATCTATAGGTGAATGTGACATACTAAGTAAATCAAATGAACATTACAATTTCAAGCATAGGAAGCAAAGTGCAAATCAATGCATAAATAATGAGGACTTTTTTTTTGGAATTTTTTTTTGTGAGAGGTGTCAAATGCCAATAGACAAACAAATAGGCCATCACTCAATCCATTTTGAACAAAATAAGAAAAGCAAAAGTTCTTAACCATCAAAGCTACTTTTTCGATGATGATATGATATCTAATATATGTATTTACATTTTCAAGACTTGTAATTTAGTGGGTGATGTACGAAATGTGTATTCTTTTTAAGTTCATTACAGAGTGTTATAAAGTTCGAATCATTAAAAGAAAGTATTTTTTTGTTGATCACATATGTAAGAGCATTAGATCATGTTTAGAACGCTGATTAGAGTTCATCATGATAAAAATATTGATATAAATTACTTGAGAGGGGCTTCACATCCACATTGGCAATGCAATTACAACAGTTAGTATTAATCAAAAGGCTCAACTTTTTCCAATCCACATACAACAACAACAACCTTACCTTGTAAATCCCACACTTAGCAAAGCTAAGAGTAGGGTCTGGGGAGGGTGATATGTAGGCATACCTTACCCCTATCCTTGCAGATAGAGAGGCTGCTTCCAGAGAGACCCCCGGCTCAACAACACACAATTGACAAGCAAACAACGCGAATAAAACTAATAAGGAGCTACTGAATTTATATAAACATTAAAAGCGCCTCGTAGTAAAACAAAGGTAAATATGCCATCATAAAAAAAACAACATAAACCATAAAACACCCAAAAAACAAGTCACCTATACCTACCTCCTACCAGTGTGAGAAAAAGTCTAAGCTCCTAGAACCACGCTATGATACAACCCAACCCTCCCTAATAATCCTTAACCTTAATCTTGTGCCTCCACGAACTCCTATCCTTGACCATGTCCTCAGAGAGGTGCATATCTACTAAATCATGCCTAATCCGCTCATCCTAAGTCAATTTGGGTCTTCCTCTACACCTCTTTCCCTCTACAGTGAGGGTTTCCACTACTCTAACTGGGGCCGTCATTTGCCTCCTCTTCACATGCCCATACCATCTTAATCTTCCCTCCTTTATCTTGTCTGATATACTAGCTATCCCTAACCTTTCCCTGATAACCTCATTTCTTATTCGATCTACTTAGTATGCCCGCATATCCACCTTAGCATTCTCATTTCTGCTACATCCATCTTGTGAGCTTGTGCCTTTTTTATGGCCCAACAATCTGTCCCATATAACATAGCAGGTCTCACTGCAACCCTATAGAATTTGCCCTTTAATTTAGTTGGGAACCTTTTCTCACATAAAAACCCACTAGTGGCCCTCCACCTACACCAACCAACTTGTATGCGGTGGGTGACATCACTATCTAGCTCCCCATCCTTCTGAACAAATGATCCTAAGTACTTGAACTTAGTTACCTGCGGGACAACTTGACCTTCAAGCGAAACTTGAGTATTTTCATCTGGACTTGCACCACTGAAACCACAATACATGTACTCGGTTTTAGAACGGCTTATCCTTAAACCCTTGTCCTCTAAAGCTGCACGCCAACTCTCAAGCTTCTCATACAGACTATGTTTGGACTCTGCAACTAAAACAATATCATCTGCAAAAAGCATGCACAACGGCACTGACTCCTGAATCAACTTGGACAACTCATCCAAGACAACTGCAAAAAGGAACAGACTCAACGCAGATCCTTGGTGGAGTCCTACCTCCATAGGGAAGGAATCTGTATCTCCTACAGGCACTCGAACACTAGTTTCAGTCCTATTGTACATATCCTTAATTAAGTCTATATACCTCCCAGGGACCCCTCTACTCTCTAAACTATCCCAAATCAGTTTACGTGGCACACTGTCATATGCCTTTTCAAGATCTATAAAGGCCATATGAAGATCCCGCTTTTCTCCCTATACTTTTTCCATCAACCTCCTTAGAATGTGTATTGCCTTCGTAGTTGACCGCCCTGGCATGAAACCAAATTGGTTTACCGTCACCCGAGTTTCTCTTCTAATTCTAGCCTCAATAATCCTTTCCCACAATTTCATAGTATGACTTAACAGCTTGATACCTACTGAGCATCGCCTTTGTTCTTATACATAGGCACTATGACACTACTCCTCCACTGCTTTGACATTTGTTTAGATTTGAAAATACAGTTGAACAAAGTAGTTAACCATATGACTCCTTCCTCTCCAAGACACTTCCACACCTCAATCGGTATGTTGTCTGGACCAACTGCCTTAGCCCTTCCCATCTTCCTGAGTGCAGACCTCAATTCTCCTCGTGTAATATTGCGACAGTAGCACTTATTCGGAGGCAGTCGTTGGGTGATGGGGTTGTCATGATCTTATTGGTAAACTCTCTCACCGTTGAAAAGATTATAGCACATCCCACATGTCTCAGGTTAATTGTCAATAATGTGATCCACAAGCCTCCTCACGTATTTACTTTACTGTAAGAGTACTCTAGGTCTTGAACTAACAAGCAAGCGTCTTTCTTAAAGACTTAAACTATTGTGGTCTGTCAAAGCTTGGATCTATTTTGGGACAAAAGGATCCCATTTTATCAAGCATTTGTGTTATATATACTTTTTCTGCTTAGAAACCTCCTTGAGTAAGACTATAAAGATTGATAATGTTGTCAAAATGTCACATTCCTTTTTCATCCACTCTAAATTCTCATGGACACTCGTCCATCTATATTTCAAATTCTTCATACATGGTGATTCATCAACTATGCACGCACACACAAACAGAGAAAGAAACATTAACGCATATTTGAGTTGCAGAAACTTAAATGAAACAACAAACAAAGAATAAACATTTTAAAACACATTCGAGTTGAAGAAACTTAATAAAACCATAACCACACTGATGCATTCCTTGAGAAACCGACCCCTCATGTTCTCCTCAATATCGAAGTGAAACACCTGAAGAAAAAAAACTCATCAAAACCAAAGGCTAATAGATAACAAATGTTACACAAACTATAAAAAAACATACCATATATGTGCAAGCAATCAGGGCACTGTGTACAGATACCCAGACTAAACCACATAAAAAACAACAAAATCAATATTTCAAAATACATTACAGAGTACATTGATCGAGGTGTAACTTGATTCAAGCTTGTTATGTACCAATCGATCCTCCCAAGGCCTCATTCAACACTTTCTAAAGATTACACATGAATAACAATTGAATCGAAATCCGTAAGTTTGAAAGAAGAAAAGGAAGTAAGACGATCAAATCGAAGTGTGCAGGTTTCGGAAGAAAAAGAACAACGAATGATTAAAATAAATGGGTCGATTAAATTCATGTGTTCAATGTGAGGGTAATTACTCCTTCAATTCGCGATCGATAGAGATTCCCCCACTTTGAAGATTGCTTTGAATCCCATTCAATTGGTCTTGAGAGTGAGGGAAATTGAAAAGGCGAAGATGCAGGTGATCAAAATTAGCGTCTTAAAAGAATCCAAGAGATGCGTCTTACTCCTAGGATGCTGTAACTGGTATTACATATAGGTTTAAAACTTGTTTTGTTGTCAAATTGCTATTTTAACCACAAGAGATGTATTTATATAACTTAAAAAAAAAATAAAAAGCATAAGTTAATTATTGTTTGTAATTACTACAAAGTTATTTTAATAGTTGCATTAAAATTGTCTTGCTAATATAATAAAATTATAATTTTGCCTATAAAGGTGATTATGAAATGACTTTCTTGCCCGTCCAGAACCCATTATATAGTAGTATAGATATTGCAAGCATACATTACATCACTTATTACTTGCAAGATCCAAGATGCTGATGAATCTCGTACTTTTGCGCATCAAGCTTGCACATCGTCATTATAAAATTCCAATAAAGTTAGGTTTTGTGGATATGTTAAACTTTCTTATTAATAGAACCCATTTTGAATATTATACCAGTTGCAAAATAGTATCCATTTGTGTATTGCGCCTTATTCACTGTAAATGCACATGCTTGTAGGCGTCGTGCCTTTTAGGAAGCAATTTAAGAGAAGAGACTCATTCAACACATACATGACATTTTTAGAGCCCAATATGCCGAAATATGCATGCCAAAACGTAGGATGAAACTACTTCCTAAATAATGATCGGATATCCATGGTCATAGCATTTCGATAGTAATCCAAGCCAAAATATGCCCAACATATATTGATCTTTTGAAGCATTTTGATAGTAATTGAAGCCCAATACTTCATAGCATTCTGGGAAACCCATGCTTGATTACCTTTTCTCGCTTTATATATCCAAGCACCTATATTTTCAAGGGGTGTGGGTCAAATGGATCTCTATTTTGAAAATAAAAAAACACTCCATATTCAAACTTCACAATCAAACTCAATTCCTATTTAAATTAAATAAAAAATAACACAAAGAGCCATAAGTGAAGATCGAACTTGTGACATGCAACAAGAAAATACGACATTTACCACTGGAACACAACCTAGTTTGGCTTATGGGTTCACTTAGTATTTACTTATGGGTTCCTTCAATATTTTTATGTATATTCTCTATTAAAAATTCAAAACCCAGTGGGTTCCTGGAAACCTATCCCGTTTTAAGTAGGTCCGCCTCTGCGTATAACCTTAATACATGCTCTCCTATTAGGGTTGGTCAAATGCGGTCAATGTTGATAGTTTATTTAATTACAAATATTTGGGCATCCGATTCTCTCTTTTCATCCATGAAAACTACAAAAGTTATGCATACAACTTTTTGTAAAGGAATTTGTTCTGCCCTTTCCCTTTGCCTTTTTAGTTTTCTTCGAGTTTCTATGCTTTATCCATAAGAGAAAACACCATCTAGCAAAGAGATCATGTATAAGTTTTACTTTATAGAAATTAAATGGGTTTTATGGATCTTTCAAAAAGTAAAATGTTGGCTTCCTTCAAGTTATAATTTGTCCGGAAAACATGTATTTTTAGAGATTTTTGTTTCAAGAACTAAATTTAGATACTAAATGGTATTAAAGACTAAAATCGCAATCATATGCAAGTGAAAATGATTAACAACGCATAATTCATATTGTTAATGGTAGTAAAAAAATAGCTAATCTATTAATCTGCCATAAGGTTTTGTAAAAAGTTGAAAGAAAAGACACTTTAACCTAAAAATATTATTCTGAACACCCAATTTACCCAAATTAATATTCATCACGTTCAAAAGCTCTCATAAATACTACTTGGATGGTCAAAAGTTATAGACTTGTAAACTGATTTTATAGTAAAAAGTATTAAAACACATGTAATATTTTAAGTCCTTAAAAGTCTAGAATTTTCCCAAATTTCCATTACTTTTCGTTTCTTGGAAGGATGCTGTTGTTTTGGTTTGAGAAAAAACAAAATTTTGAGGGAAAATTGGTGATTTACGTAGATGCATGACATTGGGTTTTGCAATTGCTTTAATGTGTGAAAAGAAGAGAAAATCAAGCAAATGATAAGAACATGATTTGTTAACGTTGCATGGGTTTTATTCCCCATGTAAAAGATACGACTCTGATCTTTGTGCCATGCAAACACCAACTTTGCTTTTACTTTTTAACTTTAAAGATTTTGGAGTCTTGACCTTTCTTTTTGCTTTTTTCTTTTCTTGCTTTGTTACACGACCAATAGTATGTGAAATGACATTTAAGTCATTGGACATTAACAAGACAACATGGTCAATTGCTTTTTAAATCGTGTTATATAAAATAAAACTCCTTGTTTTGATGGAATCTTGCTCGACAATTGTACAACTTATTGTGTAGTTTTCAAACACAACCACATATATGTCTTGACAATTGTACAACTTATTGTGTAGTTTTCAAACACAACCACATATATGTCTTGCAATTAGGGGTGCAAACGAGCCGAGCGGCTCGTGAGCTATTCGAGATCGGCTTGATAAAAAGTTCGAACGAGCCGAGTCTTATCGAGCTCGAGCCTGAAATAAAGCTCATTTAGTTATCGAGCTCGAGCTCAAGCCTCGAATGTAAAGCTTGGTTGGGCTCGTCGAGTCTTATCGAGCTTTGCTTATTTATGTCAATTAATACTATATAGCCCAATTGTATTGCAACCCATGCATTAATTAAATTACTTTGGGCCAAGTGCTTCTTAATTGTCTAAAACGAGCTCATTAATGGTCCAAAACGAGTCCTTAATAGTCTAAAATGAGCTCCTTAATGGTCCAAAACGAGCTCGAGCCGAGCTTGGACTTGTTTAAATTCTTGCACATACACTTTGATTGAGCTTTCGAGCTGAGCTCGAGTTCTTAAATATATTATCGAGCCGAGCTCGAGCCCAAAATACAAGACTCGAATCAAGCTTGAGTTCGAGCTTCTGAAAATTGTCACGAACCTAGCTCGATAATGCAAGGCTCGAGCTCGGCTCGACTCGTTTGCACCCCTACTTGCAATAGAATAATAGATAGTGTAGCTTACTGTGTTTAATAGATTGTTTTTGCTGAGTTTTGATGAAATACGAAAATAATACGAAAATTCGTGACTACGTTATTGTACACAAGCACGACACGCTTAACTTGAAATGTACTCTTATTATTGTAGGCTGTTTCATATAAACACTCTTATATTATATATTTACAACCAAAAGAACATCTCTATATAAAAGCATTACTTTAAGGTTTTATGTTTAAAGTTGAGCAAATTGTGACCGAAGGGTGCCTGGCACATTGTTAGTTGACCGTTTTATTTAAAAAAATAAAATAATATATATAGATAGACATTTTTTTTTGCATGATATACTATTTGTTTTATTTATATGACAAAAGAAGCTGATCTAGAGTTTCCTATTATCCTAAACTAGATTATATCCCGGAGGTTCCGTGATTGAGAAATCTAATTTGAAATATCAATATTACATATGAAATAGACTGATGCGTTTTACAGTTACATGCATAAAAGCTTCGGGTAGCACTTATCCTAAAACAATTAACAATGGTATCTCCAATGTTAGTGCATAACCTTAAACATTGTATAACTCTAATATTAAAACCTAACGTAAAACAATGTACAACTCCAATGCTAACACATGTTGTAAATAAAATTCAGATTTACTGGTTTGAACATAACTAATGACTTGCCTATACATGATTAATGAATAACCTGAACACTTTGTGTTTTTTTCCTGTATGAACAAAACCATACAAAAAATAATCGTTTTTTTCTCCGTTTTTTATATAGCACTGTGGTACTCGTTGGAAAGATAATAGAACACTCGTTAATTTGGTGTAATTTTTTTCTTTAAAAAATCTTGTATATAAAAGATATTAACGTTTAAAAGTTATGGGAGGAAATATTAGAGATAAAAATCTAATTTTGTTTTTAAATTATTATTTTCCTAAAATAAAGCCCTTGCCACATGGGATGACACATGACACACTCAAGGGGGAGAATGCCCTCTTTAAGTGCCATGTCATTAAAATGGCTTTGGTTTATTATATGTATAGATACAACCCGTTTAAATAAACATATCAAGTGTTTTACTAAAACTAACCCGACTTCGTTTAGACTAAACGCAAATCCATATATTAAAGCAAGTATCATATCAAATTTACGGCGTAGTGTGTCTTTGTTTTAGTAGAAAGTATTTAAGGGCACAATTATCCATCTTATTTTCTTTTAATATTTTACAAGGACCCATATATGTGAACCTAATAACAATAGTTCCATTTTTAAGGTATAAAATGTAAGACTTGTTGGTCTTGGGTGTTGGGTTTGACGATTAATCATTTCATTAAATGATAAACTAGATTATTATAGGATCGATAAGATTTGATTATCGCGTACGTATCCAGATCAAAGACGGAATCAATGATCCGGTTAGTTGTTTTAGGTGTTTGATAGAGGTTAGAATGATTTGGAAATGATAAAGAGCACACACACAATATCACACACAAAATGGGCAGCACCTTGTTATGAATATGCAAAAGTTACAAATGTTGAAGCAAAGGGTCCTATTTATAAGGGAAGCTCCATACGTCTGGACTCTTCCATGCATAGGGGCTTCATACGCCTGCCGTGCCAGGGGTATGGACTCCATTTTCCTGGTAAGGATTACAAAGTTACGAAACTACCCCTAGGACCTCATAACATACTCGTTAATATCTATAAACATATACAAGAGGTCCTAACTACATATCTAAGCTGGATATTGCCGAAGGGTGAACTAACAGACTCCCCTTTGGACCTAGCTAGATATCTTCAAAACCCACTTCACCGCAACCATCTTCGAAAACTTGATCAGCCAACATCTTCATGCTTCAAGAACCGGGAGCTTCGACCAGTCACATCCCGAATGAATATTCTTCGACACAGTATCTGACCATCTTCTGAAAGCGCACAACTTGATCTGCATCTTGGTCTTGGAATTGAATACGGTTCTGATGTAAAGTCTTCATGTAAGCTTCAGACAGATTCAACAACCACTTGGATCAAACACTCTAAGCTTGCGGCAGATCTTCGATCATTCTTCAGCACAATCACTGCTTTAGTAGTAAGATAGTCATAATACTAGAATAATAAACTTGTCCGAGAAATCCTGCTCAATCTGCACAAGTGGGATCTTGGTCATGATGTCCGGTGGTGTATTCTTGTTTTTCTAGATAGGCTTCCCAGTGATAGTGATATGATGAGATTCTGCCGCTGGTAGCTTTTCGGATACTGTGGATTCACGTACCCACCTTGTATTGCTCTCCTTCTCAATCAGGCTCTTAAACATGTCCCAACATGTTGTTGACTTAATCGGCTTAAGCCTAACATGATCACCACATACCAGTATGGTAGGGACTTGATCTTGTATACACTGTCAAAGTACATAATGCCGCTTTCCAACTTGATCCAATGGTATTAGCTTGAGCCACGTACGTCCAGCTGAAAATATTACCAGAAATGAGATTCCATTTCTGGTT
>JAUTDX010002325.1:0-41151 GCA_030844895.1 Ambrosia x helenae | reverse complement strand
TTTTATTAAATATTCCTTATTTAATTATAAATCTTAGAAATAAATACATTTAATAAAATAATGAGTTAATTACATGGTTAGTCCCTATGGTTTATCTAAAGTTTCATGTTTGGGTACTAAGGTGTTTTGTAAATGAAGTTTATTATATAATGGCCCCTTTAGTTTATAAAAAAACATTTAATCACTTTAACTAAAGTTAACAGAATAATTTAATGATAGTTAGTATTAGTACCTAACATTGTTACAAAAAACAAACCTTAATACCCATTTTCGTTACAAAAACTAAACCATAGGCCCTAAAAAGGTTTAAAAAAGTTGCTTAGTACCTTAAGGCGTTATTCATAAAAACCATAGACACCATCCATGTAATTTTGTCTTTATTTTACTTGTTTCATCAATCATCCAAGTTTTTAAGTTAATGTAAATGTAAATATGTAATTCTTATCTATACTACATTATAAAGGATGAGGCACGTGCAAATATATTCAAAGTTAAGATGGTATACCAAATGTTTCTTTACAATTTTTCTAAATTTTACCACCTTTTTACCCTAAATACCCATGGGGTAACTTTATTTCATTAAATTATCAAAATTCACAATCAAGTTATCATTCATTATTTTTATATCTACATTGAATTATTACATCTTCCTATGTGGTAACTTATTTTATTAAATTATCAAAAATTCACAATCAAGTTATCCTTCATTATTTTTATATCTACCTTTGTGATACACCCTTGTTTATACTCCTAACCCACTTGAAAAATACTTAGTTAATAATTATTGTATGTACATGTCTTATGATCAATTATATGTAAAATAATGAGAAGCACACGGAATTTGTAGGTTACTATACAGATGTGCAGTTGAGTTCACATCTTCTTTCACTACAATAAACTTGCTCTTTCTCCTGACCCTATGATTTAAATACGTTAGTATGAGTTGTTTGTTCTAACACTTGAAACATGACTTCAAATGATGACAAACAAAGCAAACAAAATGTTAGCTATGTTGATGCTTTTGATTCTCTCATCATATATAAGGTCCCTCAATTTTTAGGTAGTTAAACAGAAAACAACATAATTTTTTTTATCCTTATGATAGTTTAGGGCTAAAACATTTAAACCTACCTACATGCTTTGAGTTTTTGAATGTTATATATTTTTTAATTTGATTTATGGACATTGTTATATTTAGAAGTTACATTTACAAGTAGTATTTATTGACTTGGGTTGTAGGAGTTTTTGTTCAAATCTAATACCATAGAATTAAAAAGAAATTAGCCTTTAAAAAATAACATTAAACTTTACCAGTAATTTAATTTTTTATTTTAATTTTTTTAGTGAACGAGAATATGGTTATTGGTTCGAGTCAAATCAATAAATAAAAATTGGTGAAGTTGTTGTTGAACCAAAAATCCGCGTAAGTTCTTCTCCAGGTGAACTCTCACACTCGTTCAACGTTCTCTTTACGCGTTTTCACTGGTAATTATTATTATTATTTTTTTATACAATACGTCTTTCTATCTTTTATTCATTTCTTTCCAACATTCCTTCAATTTTTTGTAAACCTCCTGGTATGTATGTAGCATGTATTCCTGATTTATTATTATTTTATTCTTCGTTGCTTTATTGTAAACTGTACAATATGCATTTTTGCTTACTTGTTTTATTTATGTTTTATGATTTCTAAAGATAATAAGAATATATGATCAAACATAAGTTGCTAACAATAATCCTGTTGACTGTGATTAGATATATACATTAATGATTCATTTTAACATACTAATATACTATCCTTTTAAGCTAATGTTATGATGCTAGAATGTTACCATCTATTCATTCTAGTCCTCTTGATGCCTCCATAATATTTTTAATCCACACAGGATGAAATATTATTCAACTTTATGCTATGTAAGTAAGATCACCCGCTGCAAGTTAATTGGGCCACTTGGTTAAGAAAGCGCATCTGAGGCGCTAGGTGGTGGAGATGCAAAAGGGAAAAAAAACGGCTCGAGGCATCTGAAGCGTCGCGATCTCGAAATGCAGCTTGAGGCGCTTTTTTTTTTTTGCTTAAAGTGCTGCTTTTGGTTAGATGCCCCATTTTTAGGGAGCCTTTTGTATTAGGCAAATGGCTGAGGGTTTTTTTTTTTTTTTTTTTGTGTGCGCGAGAAAAAGTCTTGTCGTGTATGCTAGACTATGCAAACCGTTTACATTTCATGTGTGGCCCCTCCAGCTTACAAAACGGCTGACTCCAGCCGTTCAATAGGTCCAGGATTTGATAGCTTATACAAGTGCGTATTTTGCACCACTTCACTTGTATTAGTGCTTAACCTTGTTATGGTCTTGTGTAAATCTCAAATACATAATTGGATGATTGTAATTGCCAATTATGTTGATACGTTAAAATTTCATATGATAATAAGTTAAATAATCCGACAGGGGCAAGGGGCAGCGCTCCTCGTGGGGTGATCACATTACACATCGGCTTTTTCTTAGCATTTGGACTTTAAAGAGAGCCCACTTACATTGATTACTTAAAAAAAGACCTATAAGTATGACAAGAAAGAAAACAACAGATACATGAGGTGCTCTGATGCGCAGGGCGCTGAAGCATTCCTCTACAAAAAGCGCTAAAAAGCACACACATCGTCTGTGTAGTTTAGCTTAGTATTAATAACATTTTGTTTCATGTTCAGCGAGCTTCTTTCCAACATCCAATAATAAATTCATAAGTGTGATTAACGTTTGGGTTTAGCTTGTGATGGATCACCAATGATTAAGTGCTCTTCTTGCTCTAGGTTGAGGAACGTTGTGTTTGGACGTAGGTTAGAGAAGGGCCAGAGGACACGAAGAAGAAGTGGTCTGGATTCTAGTTAGCATATTAAGGGTACCATTTTATTTTCTGTCTGAAAGTTGACTTTTTAGTTGTGATTATTCTATATTCTTTTTGCTATTTTGATTGCCTTTTTATGTTTATAACCTTATCTACTATCTGTTTTTAGATGATGATTTGTGGATTATTATATTTGCAGGTGTGATGGAATATCACTTCTGAAAGCGCTTCTCAAAAATATATCTAGTTTCTTCAATCTCTGCGGTGCCATGAAAATAAGACTTCAGAACTTGTTCAAAAGTACTACCGAAAGATCGAAGAACTACTCAAGTTATTAAGCCGGTACTTGAGTCTGTTGTTGTGGCAGAAGTGGCTTCTGATGAATCTCTTCAGAAAATATTTGCAGGCTTGAGTCAATTTGTTGATGAACTCAGGGAGCTTCTTGAAAATTGTCATCCATTGATGAGTAAAGTTTACTTTGTATGTCTTTGTCATCAAAACTTCCTTGTTTTATGCACACACACACCACACACACACTAGGTTATGACTCGCACGATGGACAGGAACATATAAGACGTTGTAATTATAGATATTTCATAATATATGTAAGAGAACAAAATTAAAAATGTTGCGTTTATAGATGTAAAATTAAGTGAAGTGAAAGTAAAATTTCATTATGATGGGCAGGAACATATGAGTGCCTTTTGTATTTTTGTGCTATGAATCACTATATTTAAAGGTACGATGCTTATTTAATAAAAAAAACAGGGGTGGGTTTTAAATTGTTTGTTCTAGTGTACCCATATTGACGCGATCTTTATAGATTTGAGGTAATTTTAATAGAAAGCTTATAAGTTTTAGATATTTTGATTATAGTCAATTGTTCTTTATTTAATTTAATGGACTTTGTTGAGGAGGCAGCATGTAATATTGGCTAATTCCAGTAAAATATATCCTATTTGAACTATATATGTGTATGTAAGTGTGTTTTTCGGAATGAGTTATCTTAATCCGTTATCTGAATTATGTAGGTTATGCAAGTTGAATCATTGTTTGCGAAGGTTCAGGCTCGAAGCTTAGAACTCTTTGAGCTGCTGATAATCTTCTAACGGTCTTCCTGATGAATTAAGTTCATCATCACTTGAGGTATGCCAAACACAACTATATTGCTTGTTTTTAAACCTTGTAATGTAGCAAAAGTAAAGAAATTAGGCTATATACTATGGAACTATATCACTTATGAAGATTTCTTATATGTTTCATAATTGATTGCAGCGTTGTATACAGAAAATTAAGCCTATGGGTTATGAAAAAGCAGCCGCTACTCTTTCGAAAGTTATAAGGGATCATTCGGAGGGGTCTGAACCTAGTGCAGACAACAGGGCAAAAATTGCTGATTTTCTTAACTTAAAGTCGAATCAGGAGCTTCTAATTGAGGCGGTTGCCTTGAAAAGTTAAAAGAAAATGCTGAACATGCAGAAAAAAATGGGAGATTTAGAGTGTGTTGAGGAGATGATTGCCCTTGTGACCCATATGAATGATAAGTTTATTGAAGCCAAACAGTCCCAAAACCCTCATCTTGTACCGATACCTCCTGATTTTTGTTGCCCTTTATCACTTGAACTCATGACAGATCCTGTAATTGTTGCTTCCGGACAAACATACGAGCGAGGGTATATTCGTAAATGGCTTGATCTTGGACTCACTGTTTGCCCAAGACAATGCAACCTCTTGTTCATACTAATCTTATTCCTAATTACACCGTGAAAGCGCTAATTGCAAGTTGGTGTGAATCGAACAATGTTAAGCTCCCAGACCCTGTGAAGACCTTGACCTTGACTCAACCTAGGTCACCTGATTCAACACAGGCCATAGATTCACCTGGGAAAAGCGTAATATCATCCAGTGGGACCATTCATCAGCAAGAAACTGCAACTTCTCCGGTGCATCATGTCCGATCATCTTCAGAAGATTCCCTGCCTAGACTTCCCGAAAACGGGCATAACTTGTCTGAATCTGGAGATCACAGTCTAGAATCGGGTGGTCAGTCATCGGACGTTGGTCGGATGAATGAGAAGTCAACAGTGGGTCATCAGAGAACGGTTTCAACTTCCAGCACGCATTCTGATACAAACTTATCTCAAGAGCTTTCTCATGAAGCAAGCAATTTGTCTGCAACACAGGTGGCAACATCCTCCAGCAGTGATGCTTCAGGAGAGGCGGCACCAGACCCTCAGCCTGCCTCGACTGCCGCCACTACCCCGGCAACCCCATTGTTTTCACCTCGGTTTGAAACCCGACCCAGAAATCCGCTATGGCGCAGGCCATCAGAACGGTACGGACTTAAAATAGTCTCTTCACCCACCACTGAATCCAGCCTGATCTAACAGGACTTGAAACCCAAGTTAAAAAACTGGTTGAGGAATTAAGCGGTACTTCAGTCGATGTAGTAAGAAACAGCACAGGCGAACTCAGGTTACTTGCTAAACATAACATTGATAACCGAATTGTTATAGCCAACTGTGGGGCCATCAGTTTATTAACCGGTCTACTTCAGTCAACTGACAAAGAAGTCCAAGAGAACGCAGTCACCACCCTTTTAAACTTGTCATTAAACGATAACAACAAGGTCGCAATTGCAAATGCTGGTGCAATCGAACCACTGATTCATGTCCTTGAAACCGGGAGCTCAGTAGCTAAAGAAAACTCAGCTGCAACCCTTTTCAGCCTCTCAGTTATTCAAGATAACAAGATAAGAATCGGGAGCTCTGGAGCTATCGGACCATTAGTTGATTTATTAGGAAACGGGGGTCCACGAGGGAAAAAGGATGCAGCCACAGCTTTATTCAACCTGTCAATATATCATGAAAACAAAGCGCTCATTGTCCAGGCAGGCGCGGTTAAGTACCTTGTGGAATTAATGGATCCAGCAGCTGGGATGGTTGACAAGGCGGTTGCTGTTTTGTCTAATCTCGCAACAATACCCGAGGGGCGAGCTGCTATTGGTCAAGAGGGCGGGATACCGGTTCTGGTTGAAGTTGTTGAGTTGGGTTCAGCTAGAGGAAGGAGAATGCTGCTGCAGCCCTTTTGCAGCTGTGTACTGATAGCAATAAGTTTTGCAAACTGGTCCTTCAAGAGGTGCAGTCCCACCATTGGTTGCCTTGGCACAGTCTTGGTACCCAAGAGCCAAGGAAAAGGTGGGTTATATTGGTAAAATTTATGATTATGACCTGTGGCTAAATGTGTAATTTTGGTTTCTTGATTGTGTTGCAGGCTCAGTCACTGCTTAATTACTTTAAAAGTAAGCATGGAAACAATGGGAGGGATAAGGAGATATGCATTTGACATTTTGATAGTTGATATGGTAAGTTTTTATACAATGTGTATAGATTATATAGGTGATCAATAAAGAAACTATGCAAGTGTAATATAACTATAGCTTTAACTGTTTAACATGTGATATATGAGGCAGTTATGCAATCACACAACTGGCTTTCTTTCTCTCCCACTTCGTCGGATTAACACTATGTTCAAGTAGGGATGTAAGTAAGCTGAACTGAGCCATGCTCGAGCTTGAGCTTGGCTCTTGTTCGGCATGTTTCAAGCTCTATTTTCAAAGCACGAGTTAGGCTCATGAGGAGTTTTTCAAGCTCTAGCTTGGCTCGTGTAACTTTATTAATTAATTTACATATATTTATAAATTTTGCATATACACATTTTGATACTCCTAGGCTAAACAGTTAGAAAATTCATTATGTAATTTACTCTTTAAAATATTACAACCTACTTACTTCATTTGCCTTAAAATAAGTATTTATTTTGAATATTATATATATTAGGCGCCTTGTATTATTACTCTTTAAACTATGAGAGTGGGGGGCTTATAAAGGGGGCGTGAATGCCACGTGGTATATATGGGGTCTACAAATCAAGTGTTCAAAAGCTGGGGGTGGAGGGGCTAAGAAAAAGGGTTTGGGTTTTAAATATTTAAAGGATATTTATTTTTAAAAAAGGAACCAATAATTGGAAGCCACCTCACCGCCGCACGCCCATGAAGAATCCATTGCCTAAGGGGTCACATCGGTTTTCAAGCCCAAGAGGGGTGGTGTTTGGGGGTTGAAGGCATTTTTCACGCCACTTCTCCCGCCCCACTCCCCACACTCTTAGTCACTAAACTGTATGTATGGTGACATATTTTTATCTATCATATAGTACACTAATCATAAAAATTCACAAAAAGACGTGAAGATAGGCTTGTAAGCAGGTCAAGCCACTTGTCAGCTACCAGGGGTCGGCTCGCTAAAAGCTTGAATCAAGCTGAGCTTAAACAAGCTCGAATTCAAACATGAAATAAGTTAGTTAATTAAAGGGAAAACTTCATAGAATAGTAATCAAATTTTAAAAGTGCTTCAATTAAGTCATTCATACCTTTTTTTGTCCCAATTAGGTTACTCAACAAACAAACATTAAAAAAACTACACCGAATAATAATCAAATTTTAAAAGTGTTGAAATTAGGTCACTCGTACCTTTTTCGTTCCAATTAGGTCATTTAACATTTAAATTGAGCCTTGCCATTGGGGTTGGTGGCCCAATGGTAGAAGCAAAGCTTCTAGGAACACCTAAGGGAGAGGTCATGGGTTCAAGTCCCATAAGGAGAAGAAATTTGCCGTTCAAAAAAACAAAAACATTTAAATTGAGCCTTGTCAAATTTTATATATGCGTCAAGAATGAGATGGATGAGAAGATGTTGGGTTGGGAATTTTAATATATGTAATTATATTAAATAGAAAAAATAAATTAATTAAATTATTAAAAAATATGTTAAATAACATCACTCAATGTTACCGTTAATTAAATAGGGAAAAATAAATAAAAAGACACATTTATATAAAACATGAGAAAGTTGAGGGACCTAGTTAAGAAAAAAAATTGCATGATCAAAATTGAAACACTTAGACCATACGGTGTGGTTCCGGCATAGGGGCCGACAAGTGTATGTCGGGGCGGCAAACACCGCCCCCTATGCCGGTAACGGCATCAGCGTCAGGGGGAAGCCGGGCCAAAATTTGAACGTTGGGACTTGCAGATTAATTAAAAAAAACCCTCATTCCATCATCGATGCCGGAGAAGAAGGCGGTGGAGCTTGCCGGAGAAGATGGTGGCCACCGGAGACGTGTCGGAGACGATGGAGGCCCATCGTTCCACACCCCAGGCCCGAAGAGGGAGGCCCGTCGTTGACGTGGAGGCCGGGCATCGATGCCGAACCTCAACCACACCGGACGGTCTTATGAAACTTAATTACTATTTTATAAAGTTGTCCCAACATTGCAGGGGGGAGGTGAATTGCCTGTCTCGTGAGTCGTGATCCTTCATTCCTTCCCGAGTGAAACCATTCTTCAATTGTAATTTATTAGACTATGCGGTACGGGTGCAGGCCAAGGCACGGCATGGTCGTCTTGGGCCGGCCAACACCACCCCTGCCGTGTGTGGTCCGGCCGAAACGGCTCAAATCAGACGAAGTGGACGGGCCTTGTGATTGGTGGGTTTGTGATGGTGGAGGAGGCTGAAGCCGGAGAAGAAGAGGTCGTCACCACACCCTTGGCCCGTCTCTCGAAGCTCCGGCAACGTCGCCGGTGACGTGGAGGCTGATGTGGCAGTCCGTTGTCCGTCACCATACCACGCAGTCTTAGGATATATATATATTGGGTTTTTTTTTTATTAGACGAATCTTTACATGTGCATTCTAGAGATTTGAATATTTTTTGTATGGATGGAATAGTCAAAAAATTATGTAATTGTTATATTTCATGAGACCATGATAAATTATATATTTTAGCAAAGGTGGTTCGTGAGTTGTCCACTCTTTAACGGACAAACATCGATCAGGTTGCATATGTCTTTGGAACCATCCTCGTGTCCGTCTTTAGTGGTGGACCTATGCTTTAATAACCGGTGTAACGCAACACAGTAATTTATCTGTCGATATGTGATGTGTGAATCTCATATATAGTTTATGATGGGTACCCGTACCATGATGGGTTCATTGCCAAGAGAGTAGCCCACAAACATCTCCCAAAATATCAAACTATTATCATATCATCTACAAAACATTCAAGACATTAAGATATTTTCTAGATAGTGCATGATTGTTTTCACGATTAAGTTTCTACTCAGGACTATGAATCATAGTTAAAGTAAATAACACAAAAAAACGATGATCTAGAGAGGGCAGAAAGAGATATATAGTCCATATTGCATGTTTGAATCATTAAAACTTATATGATCCTACAATTTAGTTATTCACATAACATATTTGTCCTTTTTATTAAAAGTCAGTTTGTATTGATAAAAAAGTACACAATTGATCTTTAGAAGTGGTAAAAACTCATTTTTGAATCGATTTTAGGGAATGCTGCCTCTAAAAACAAGTTTAATATATTAAAAAAACATCTCTAAAACTGAAAACCGTTGTAAATAAAACACTTTTAGAGCGATTTCTATTAATGAAAAGTACCAAGTGTACAAATGCCGGTTAATATGGTAGACACAATACATTTATTTAGTTTTATAAAGAAAAATCCAATTTATAAAATGAACATACCACAAGAATCAACTATTCAACTATAGACTAAACTAATTATTATTTAGAAAAATAATAATTATTCAAAGAAACACATTAGGAAGATCTATTTCGAAATGAATACAACACTCATTAATTAATTATTATACTTCTCAACCCTACAAAATACATTCCTCTCACCCAAGAAATTTATTTATTCAAGCACACTACTAACCAATAAACAAAATATAACATAGGGAATTATACTAAAATAGTTTAATTATATAAAAATTAAGGGCACTTGTCCCTACCCTTGGGGTTCTTCATATCACGGTAGCAAGGGCATTGAGCCTTAGGTGCATAGGGACCTGAAGGAACGCACCCGTTGCATTTGCCACAACATATCCCGCAGTACTTGAGGCACCTGTCTCTCCAACCGGATCGCGAACACCTCAATTCACACTTCTTGTTGCACCCGAATTTACCTGCATTATGTTCTATCATCAGTTAATAAATGATCACATGTTGTCAACTACATATTATTTATAAATGAAAGAGGTTGGATGAAATACTTGGGGAGGGGGTCGGGGAAATTGCGAATGCGGATGTGAAGAGAAGAGCAAGGAGGAGAAGAACTGCAAATGAGAGCTTCATCTTGTTCAATGGAGTATGTGTGAGTTGGTTGATGATGGTGAAGAACATGAAGAGTATTTATAGTAGGAGGAGGTGGAGTGAGTCGGTGAAGTTGGCCATTAGGTGGTGTGAAAACTGCCAAATTCAAATGTATCTATCATAATTAATTGTCATGCAATTTATATTAATCTTATTTTCTTTAATATATGAATTTTAATATTATGCATGTCTACCCGAACTCGAGCTCCATATCAATCTATGAGTGGATAAGAGGCTGTTTGGTTGATTAATTGTTGAATTATTAAGAGATCTGAATGGTTGAGAGGCTCTGAATGATTAAGTATTAAATTGTTCAACTATGCACCAAGTCTGAATGATTCAGCTCTTAACCATTCAATTCAGAGTTTTTTTTAGGTTGAAACAAACAGTCTGAATGCTGAACCATTCAGAACTGAATGATTCAGAGCCTCAATAAGAGGCTAACAAACAGGCCCTAAGTCTCATATGCCGTTTACATCAACTTATACATTAAGATCTAGATGAGATTAACCACTTAGCATTTGACCTAGTAGCATCAGGTATGTACTTACCAAAATGGTGTTAATTCAATTCACGCAAAGTGAACAACAATTAAATTTTAGGAGTAGATTTTAGTGTGAGCACGTTGTTGAGAAAGAAACTAAAAAAGAACACCTTTATTACGTCTTAATAACCACTAGATCGACTGCAAGCCATTTGGTATCTTTACCCATTTATTCATTTAACTAAAAAAGTAGTTAAGCGTATTCATGTGTTAT
This sequence comes from Ambrosia x helenae, assembly GCA_030844895.1. Classification (NCBI taxonomy): domain Eukaryota; kingdom Viridiplantae; phylum Streptophyta; class Magnoliopsida; order Asterales; family Asteraceae; genus Ambrosia; species Ambrosia x helenae. The sequence goes on along the minus strand of JAUTDX010002325.1, from coordinate 30,324 downwards.
TTTTTTATTATTGTCGTGTGTGTATATATATATATTTGTAATTATATTATATTTATTTATAACATAATATATTCTTTTACCTTTTTGTTATCTTAATTACGCATGTATTATGCATCAAACTGAGTGTGGTATGGAGGTACGATTTTAACATTGTACAAGTGAAAATTGGGATTTTGGGTAACTAATCCGACTCATATACCTTTTCAACTGATAAATAGGTTGAATGATTTTTTTGATGCATTTCTAACTTGGAGGTTTCCAAATCCGTAGAGTTATAGTTTTACTTCGTAAATCAACGTTCAAAAAATTCAAACGTTTAGATATTTATTATATTAAATAATAATAGTTATAAAATACTATGTTTGATTAGTCTTGCGAGCTCAATTTATGAAGCTTGAGCTACCAAATGAAACTCGAGCTTGTTTATTATACTAGCTTCAATTTTCTTTTAGTCATTTAATCTTTGATTGATTTGAGCTTTTAACAAGCTGAGTAGCTTATGCATAGCTTGACTCACTTACACGAGGTGTATACATTTGACTAAGTTGGTTATTGTATTAGCTTCAATTTTTTCCGGCTCATTTAACCTCAAATTGATTCGGGATTTTAGCGAGTTGAGTAGCTTATGCAAAGCTTGACTCACTTAGACGAGGTGTTTACATTTTAACGAGTTGTTTATTGTATTAGATGCATTTTTTCCGACTCATTTTACCTTAGATTGATTTGAGCTTTTAGCAAGCTGAGTAACTTACATGTAGCTCGACTAGTTTACAAAAGGTGTTACATTTTAGATAAATTTAACACATTTTCACTTATTTTTAGCTACGTTTTTAAATTTTGGTTATCTCTAATATAATACTCCTATTCTCCTAATTAAGTTACATCGACATTGAATTTCTACCATCTACTTTTCTATAAATTGAATAAGTTAGTTGTTTATCATTAGGTTTGAGTTATAAATGCACCATGTGCTCGTGAAATTAATTTTGTTACGTAGATATATTGTTATAGCGATAATCTCCGGCCCATCTGGTTTAAGGTGGGAGGATTTACCTCTTCATAGGGTTCTCGTACGGAGCTGGTCACATATTCAATTCTCGTCCATCAAAAAATCATACCCATTAAGGTTGAAACGGCCTGACGTGGGGAGGACTCGAACTTGTGACCCGAATGTTAGAACTAGGATTTTACCATTAAACTATGCCTAAAAAAAAGAGAGAGATATTGTTACAACTAAAAAAATAATTTTTTATTGGGTCTAAAATGAAGTCAATTACTATGTTCATGTAATTAAATATAAGGGACAATAATATTTTGTGTAGGGTAGTCCATAACTAGGGTGGGTTCATTTTAGTCCGAGGGGAGGTGTATCGTGTGACTCTGAATCTCATATCGATTCGCACGAAGCTTCCTACCTAGTGAATGTAACTCATTACTCCATTTAAATAAGAAATAATGGAAATAAATAATCCAAACTATTGACTATTGATTAATAACAGTCCTAACTACGAAAATCATCAATATTGGTCGCAACTTTCGACATATTGGAAACCAACGGACCCAAACTAACGGAGGCTAACTCCGTTAGTGTGATGCTGACGTGACATGCCACGTATGATCATTTTGCCACGTAGGATGCCACATAGGATCATTTTGCCATATAGGATCATCTTGCCACCTAAGCATGCCACGTCAGCATCACACTAACAGAGTTAGCCTCCGTTAGTTTGGGTCCATTGGTTTCCAATATGTCGAAAGTTAGGACCAATATTGGTGATTTTCGTACTTGTGACTGTTATTGGCCAATAGTCAATAGTTGGGATTATTTATTTCCATTTTCCTTTAAATAATGATTTGCATTTCCTATTTAACTAAACACATATTGAACATGTTATATGTATTTTTCTAAAAACTGGTTTTTTAATCAAATAAATCATTATTTAGTAGCTAATAAGGCAAAGTGAATATTAGTTTGTCTTTTACGTTTATAACTTATTATTAAATGATTAGTTTATATTGATAAACTCGAAGTAAGAATTAAAATAGATTATTGACCTTTTAAGGTTTCACTAATTTTATAGTTTGTTATGGACGACGTTATCCAAAAAACTGTCACATAAACTTATTAAACATTTCTTCTTTTGATTAGTAAAAGTTTATTCGTTGTATCTTTTCATATGATTGCACACAAACTTATCAAACATTTCTTCTTTCAATTAGTAAGTTTATTCATTGTATCTTTCATAATATTGCCCATAAATATATAAATGGGTCTCATATTCAAAATTCGTATTTCATTAATAGTTTGTTTAGTTTTACGTTACATAAAAAATTATTAGTTTACCTGAAAAATATTAAAATTATCATATTACATACTAAATTTGATCAACTTAAAAGCTAGACGAAACATTACTTAAGTTTATAAACATCAACAAAATATTATCCGTAAAAAAAATTAACAAATTATTATACATTTTTTTTTTAATTTAAAAAAAATAATAATACAACCCTTTATACAAATACAAGAATAATAAAACATGTATAAATTAAAATCAGTATTTATTTATTTATTTAATATTGAAGGAATCAAATGGGTGAGACCATACTTGCCAGTTGGTACGATGACCAGTTTGTGTTCGTGCAAAAATCACTACAATAGTACGTCCATATGAACCCAAGGCATTATAGCCTAGTGGTATCTTGGTCGTGAAATAAGACTTAGGGCCATAAAGTCCTGGGTTCGAATCTCACAGAGGGGGTTTTCTCATAATTATGAGTTTCCTCCTGAATTGGTGACTTGGTCGTGGAATATGATCGCGTGACAACACTGGTGGCACGATGATACTCCAGTGTTCCGTGAGTGATTCCAATTTGTTGGTCGTTCAAAAAAAAGTACGTCCATATGAAGTCACATCACATGCCACCTCACTTTTTATTTTTAAATATTACTCGTATTAATATTACTATGATCAAGTACTTGCACAATAAAATTATTTATACTAAAGCTCATAAAATATAGTATTATTTATAGTGCTTCTAGTAAGTTATCCCTTTTAAATGAATATATTTTTTTCATTATCTTTGTTAAGTATGTAACCCTTTAATTAATACTTGATTTTAATTGTACAAAACATCTAAGAATAAAGTGTAACAACGGGTGTAATGTCACTTTCATTTAACTTACTAGTTACTACTCTGTTGAGTGGTCATGGTTTGAATGTTTACATGTATGTTTTTCATACTAACTTAAAACTATATAATTTTAAATATATAATGAATCTCTGCGTTATAAAGTGAAACAACGAATGTAAGTATCCATCGCCACCAATTGTAATTGCAAATGCAGATGCAGTGATTGCAGGTGCTATAAACTCGTTATAAATTAGATATTGGAATGCGTAAAACAGGTGGCATCCAGTTGGATCCTTCATAGGTTTCATAATTGTTATTCCCCACCACCACCAACGCGTTCTAGTACTTCCACTAGAACCTTCCTTCAATCACTTTTCAACTCATATTTTTGGGTTATAACCCGCCTTTTGCGGTATGTTTAAAACATAGATAAAAGTAAGCAAATCGTGACCGAGCAATCTATGTGACAATATAAAAACTATGTCTTGATGATATATTCGAAAGTCATGAAAAATTACCGGTTCAATCAGTTACGACATCGACACTCATTATAGCTATAAAAACAAATACTTGTAGCGGCATCTGAACGTAAACAAAATAACCTACTTATTTTTTTTAAGGCTTAGTTCAGTGGAAATTCTTGTACAACCCTAACCTAGCGGTCCCAAGTTCGAATCCCTACCCACACACCGGTGTCCTCCTTGCCTAAGCTCAAACCGTCACGGGGAATCTTTTTGTGGTGTGCATGGATCGAACCTGTGACCTACCCCCATGATGGGAACCCCTAAGAGAAAACCCATCATACCTCTTGAGATCATTGGCAAATAATATTTAGAAAAAACATTACGTTGAGAAAAAATTAAAAGAAATGAAAAAATAAGAGAGGAAACGCTTAAAGTTTAGGGTTTAAATAGTAACGGCAAAAAATGTAATGAAAAAACACTAAAAGTTGGGGATCAAGAGTAAATAATAAAAAATCAAAACAGAAAAGTAGAAAACCTTAATTACGTTCAATGACTAAATAGGGGGGGGGGGGGGGGGGGGGGGGGGCAAATTTATTAGAAATTAAGGGGTGAAAAAAAACTATGCATTAACATCTTGGTGGTGAGATAATACTTAGAGACTACTAGTGGGAGTGCCCGCGCGTTGCCGCGGGGCGCTTTTTGGCGTAAGTGAACCGGTTTTTTAATAAATTTTAACTGATACACATGCAGTGGATGGGATTTCAGTCGATTTTAGTTCACTCCCTATATTTAAACTTAATTCTTTCACGCCATCATACATGTGCCAAAAACAAACCTTATAAGCAGATGCGATGGTTAATTGTGGATAAAGTCGAGCACTCTTCTTCCCGATTTACTCCTCATATTTAAAACTGAGAGCATTATTCATGTTCCCTTCCAAAATCCATCTCTCCTATTAGATATAGATATAGATAATGCAAAAGGTTTGTTTAAAAATTCGTTGCTATTAGACTATCCGTTGTCGGCCGCGAGCGAGCACGCGCGAGCCACAAACTTCACTATCAAGTAACCCAGTCATTTGACCCCGTTGTGGCTGGGGGTGAGCACCTGCGCGACCAAAGCACCTCTCTCCCGTTAACGCACGTGACCACTGTCGCATCTGCTCACGCCGCGACTGTTCGCGTGGGGCTGTTGTGGCTGGGGGTGAGCACCGAGATGAAACCTCCCTCGCGCCGAAGCTCACTCACGGCCCACAACGAATAGTCTTAGTTTCTAGTCAATAAGTCAATAGGTAAATTAACTCTATATGGTCTTACACTCCTTAATAAGATTGTTTTTAGTAGGTGTTTATGATACAATCCATAATAATTTCAACATTATTCTTTTGTTCATTCAAAAGGTATGAGGTAATGTTTTAATTAGTTATATATTAACATGCCTTTTACATTTTATTGGTTAAAATAATATAAAAGGAATGACCAACTTCTAACATATAAAAATGTACATATTAATGTGAAATTGTCAAATAAAAAAGGCATAACTCTGTAACAAACATATATATAATACAATGAACCCAATATCCTTATAAAATGCATATATTTGTTCTTAAGTAAACGAGTTGAAATTTATCCTTCTACCATACACACATTGCATCCACCTTGTGCTGCCCAACTGAAGTCCTCTCCTCTATAACACTAATCTTAACCAAGACATAAAAAAATAAGGCATTAGCTAGAAATGGTATACAAGATATCCGGATCACTATACCTAGAAAAACGCACGGGTTGGGTCGGGTAGCGGGTCAAAACGGCTTCAGATCAAAGCGGGTTCGGGTCAAAGCGGGCCAATTCAATAAACGGGTAGCATTGATTCGGGTCGAAACGGGTCCTGGTCAAAGCAGGTTTCGGGTCAAAACGGGTCCGGGTGGGTTAAGAAAGCTTCTTTGTAGAGTATTTTACATGTATATCTAATTACAATCAATGGATGCAAAAACACAAATAGCAATCACATTTAACACATGTTTATGTAAATCCATAAAGCTTTCTACATATCGCACAGTGGCAACTCAAAAATCCATCCTAATTAAAGCAGGTTAAAAAAAACAACGTTGAAGTTAAAGCTATTCAAATGACCAGACATGTTGACAGGTGGAGCTGCAAAAAGAATTTAGAACCCTAAATTGACCCAATTGCGTAGTTGGAAAGGCCTCCATTGAAGTAAAAGTTTTGTTTAAGCTGCTTAATTGATATCTATAACATGATTAAAATAGTGATAGTGGTCTTTTTTGTTAGAAAATTTGACCAGCGTAAATGTTTCTTATAATATATTGCTGATGTTATGTAATATCTCCCACTTGGTGTAGGCAATGTGTTATGATGGCATTTAAGGTTTATTACATCATAGCAACCATATAGAAGTTGTAGGCTTGTTGCAAGAAACAATAGATAAAAACAAATATCAACTTGCAGCATGAAAAGATCACTTTATAAATGCATTGATTGCAGCTAAGAAGGAAAATCACTGAGGCGGGGACATGGGCCAAGAATGAAGCCAGAATCACACTTGTAAGTTGCTTACCAGAGACCAAAGAACAAGAAGCCGTGTCTAATTGATATGGCAATCCTGACCCGCTCAATTTGGTTAGGACTCCAACACATATAGTTCACTCATCAACCTTCATGTTTTCATCTGTTCAAAGCAAAAGCATATATCCAATGCATTCTCAACACATAGTTAACCTATCAATTTGAGTGGCATACGTTTAATTGAATCAGTCAGTACTGAAAAGGGTACCAAACTAATCAATATTAAATAGTTCTAATGCAAATAAGTTTTTGGAAAATTAGATTTTGAGAGAAAAAAAAGCAAAAACTTACTCCTCATTTTGAATGTGACCAGCAAATGTAGGATATAAACAACCTTTTACATCTTTCTCTACTGTTCCAACCACTTGACCATTCTTCCTGACAATTGACATAAACATGAACATATGCCTTTAGGACTTTTTAATGAATGACCATCTTTTATTCTACTATCATCAAAAGTTCAATACCCAAATTCCAACGCAAGCACAATTGATAAACAAAAAAATAAAACAAAGAACCATAAACACAAATCAAAACCGTAAAATTGAGATTAGGAAAATACGTACCTTCTTCCTGTGGTCATCGAAATTCGATCTCGAGTCTATACTATGATTAATAAGAACACAAAATGGTAAACGAATTAAATTAAACCTAAACCAAACCATGAAAAAGTGGATACCTGAAACCTTAATAATCGAGAATAGGTAAGAAGACTATGGCATTAATCTTTTTTTGAGACCACCATGCTGAAATCAATCCTTGCCATGGTCTCCTTTAAGATAAGTTTACGAACCTACATGAAAGAATGTAATCGATTTTGTAGCACAATTGATCCAAAAGAAGCCATTTGTAACAAATAAGAGAATCAATTTATGCTATTCTAAACCTAAAATATGTGAGTGTGAAAGAAACGTATGAATTTTCAATTGCAGCATTCACTGTCTTGCAATTGATACAATTGATGGTTCACATTCTAACATTTAAGAAATTGATTGCAGTAAAGGTGTTTGTTTAGTCGATCAGTATACACAAGGGCAAGTTTGGAACAGGTTTTCATATTGTGAGTATGAGAGGTTGGTAAAGTTACAACTATACCCTCATAAGTGTCTTAATTGTCACAATTCTTCCCATAATACCTTAAATTTCATGCTTAAATATGTTGTACATGTTGCTTCTTAAGTGGTAAGAAAATGAGAATGACTATGTTAGCCATCACTCCTCCTTAATAAGATAATATAGATAAGGTCATGGGTTTGAATCTCACAAGCGGCTTTTCTCATATTTATGAGTTTCCTCCTGAATTGGTGACTTGGTGGTGGAATATGATCGCGTGGTAAACACTAGTGGTACGATGATACTCCAGTGGTCCGTGAGTGATTCCAATTGGCCATTCAAAAAAAAATGTAAAAGAAACCTTGCTACTACCCAAGATTGTTTATATAAACTAGTAATTTTAACCGTAGGATAATGTGGCGGCGTCAAAAATTAAATTAACTCGAACTTATACTGTTTATTGAAAACTTATTATATTTGACCTAGGCCATGTTTGGCTTTCCTTATTTTGCCTCCTTATAACTTATTGACTTAATCAAAAAGTCAATAAGGAGATAAGTTTGTTTGGGTAATGGGTTGAAAAGGAGGTTTTTATGGGTTGAAAAGGAGATAAGTTATAAGTAAGAATTTGTGACTTTTTAATTAAGGAGATAAGGAGGTAGAAGGAGGAGATAAGGTTATAAGGAGTTGGAGAGCCAAACATGCTCCTAACTCATTTATGAAAGAAATTTACGTTAAAACGTATGCCAACCAAAATGTATATATAAAAATAAGCATGAGAAACGCAAGAACGCTATCTAAAACCATACAAATTAAAATTTTTCTTTTTATCTTTATTATTAAAATACAATCTTAAAAACACAATTTATGCATAAAAATTTAAACGTATACGAAAATAATTTGTTTTTACACATGTGAAATTTTAATGTTTATACATGTGTAAAATGTTAATTTTAGAGTGTTATTGCAAGAAAAGATGAATAATTTGGAAAGAAAATTCATTTTTTAATGTTGTATTTGATTATAATGAGGTTTGTATTAAAAAATTGATTTTGATTGAAATTTTTGTTTGTTCTCACGGTTCTTACGATATTTAGTGATGTGAGCTTGCATGAAACATTTTTGGCTATTGTATCTTATCTTCACTGATAGACTCGTGTCTTATCTTTTGTTATATCCATTATGTGATGTTTTGCTCATGCACATTTTTTTTCCACCAACGTACTCTGTTCCTGTTCATGGTGTAAAAGTGTAGAGTGTATTCTATGAATAATCCGAAGAAAATATAGACTATTAAGATTGTTACAAGATTGTAGTGTAGTTTTTTATACCATTGTAAAGCTTAAAAGTTTATAGATTGGAATATATTAGGATTATCCAGTAGCTAGGTGTTTACTCTGGGCCGGATCTAGTGCTTAAGCAGGGGTAACGTCCGTTACCCCTCAACTTTTTTGGCGTAATGTATTTTTAATTTTTTTACGTGTTTTGTATTACTTTACCCGTGAAAATTATGAAACGTTACCCCTGAAATCTTGGTCTAGATCTGTCGGTTTACTTGTTTACATTTTAGAAGATTAAAAGAACAGGTAAAATGGTTAATGGGATAACCCAGGCCATTTTGAATTCTCCAACTCTCCAAGAGTGAAATCATAAATGTTAAGAAGCTTTAAAAGAAAGAGGCCCAACAGACTAATACAATGGGCCGAGGAAGGGTACAACAAAATCCAAAAGTTAAAAAAAATATAAATTAATCTTTATTTATTAAAAAATATTAATCTTTATTTATTTCATCATCAGTCTACTCCTCTTGCCTGTCTTGCCTATGCTTCCCGTTCTATTGAAGCATCAAACCAAAAAGTTTTTTTAAATCACGGCTAGTTCACAAGGACTACTTTCCTATACAGTATTCAAGTTTCCTTTTAGGTTTTTAGGTGCAGGTGTGTAAAGGAGTCGAGTCTGAGTTTTTTTAAGGCTTAAGATTGATTTGTTTTCTTCGAGCTCAATATTAGCTCATTTCAATCTCTATTTTTAAAGGTTAAGTTTGGCTCATAAGTAGTTTTTGAAGCTAAAACTTTGTTCATTTATCATTTATTAATTATTTTATATACATTTATAGTTTTGTCTATACATTTTAATTATTATATTTACATATAACAATCTTATTTTTATATATAATAATATTACTAGTTTTTATCCCGGGAACGTCCCGGGTTGAAATATCTAATATGACATTATAAAATATCTAATATGACAACATAATTAATGACTTGCCAATATATGATTAATGAATATTATATATAGTATTAATTTACAACTGATTTGTGCATTATGGTGTGGTACATTGTGCTTAGGAGGTGTTTTGTGCTTGAAGGTGTTGTAACTGATGCTTATTTGGTTATGTATTACTCCTTTCCACTTCATTCTTCAATCTTCATTCTCTCATCTGATACAAATCAAGTGAGGAAGTTGAGCGATGATGATTTGGGATACAACAGCATCTAATCCGGCCGAATAAAGCAACGATTGTGGTTCTAAGGTTACAATGGGTCTTATACTAGGGCTAAATCGAACCGTTGATCAAGGCGTAGATGTCGAGGGCTTCCTCGGCGGTCACAAAGTGCCGATTTCCTGGCAAAGTGGTGGCCGAAAATGATCGACCATCAAAACAATCAAGGGTTTTAGGGAAGAATGTAAGTTCCACTTCCAGGTAATCATACACAATGAAGCAAACAACAAATCAAAAGAACAACAAACCTTGCATATTGCGTGAGAAAAGTTAGTGACTCATAGCCAAAACAACAAAAACCATGTTACAGGATGGTTGGGGTGACGCAGAGTGTACCATGTCAAAGAATTCTACAACTTCTTATGCAACACTGCTACACAAGTGTAGGAGGTAACTTCACCAGTTGCCATGATCAAATTATAATCATAAGAAAAACATACAAGTTCGCTAGGCACCTAACAGGTACATTATTGCAAGTTATTTACTATTGTGTATTTGCATCACTTAATGGGGTCGTGGCCATGAAATATTTTTATATTTAGATTCAACAGGTTATCTTAAAATAAGTAATGCTTTACTTGCTGACTTGCTATAGTTTACGATTATATTTATACTTTCTATTTGCAAAATCATTTGTATTATGCGCCTTGTCCCTGAAATTATACTATAATATAATGGCTTGAATGTGTTTTGCAATTCTTTTTGTTTGGTCTAGCCAATGGTCGGCCCGCAACTCCAACCTTGCTTGGCCCATTAGTGACCATAACACTTGCTAAGAGAATTGTTATGTGAATTAAACTTAAAGTTTGACTTTTGGAAGTCGATGAGTAAAAGAAGATGATTGTCATTTGTGTGATTATACAAAACAATCAAGGGTTTTAGGGAAGAATGTAAGTTCCACTTCCAGGTAATCATACACAATGAAGCAAACAACAAATCAAAAGAACAACAAACCTTGCATATTGCATGAGAAAAGTTAGTGACTCATAGCCAAAACAACAAAAACCATGTTACAGGATGGTTGGGGTGACGCAGAGTGTACCATGTCAAAGAATTCTACAACTTCTTATGCAACACTGCTACACAAGTGTAGGAGGTAACTTCACCAGTTGCCATGATCAAATTATAATCATAAGAAAAACATACAAGTTCGCTAGGCACCTAACAGGTACATTATTGCAAGTTATTTACTATTGTGTATTTGCATCACTTAATGGGGTCGTGGCCATGAAATATTTTATATTTTGATTTAACAGGTTATCTTAAAATAAATCTAAATAAGTCTTCTTTGATTCTTTTTTCCAGTAGGGCATTATGGCATAAGTTTTTAGATAAGTGATTTCGTGGTTAGTCTTTTGTACTATTTACGCCTCCGCAGCAATGCGGGGTGTTAATACTAGTTATTATTTATTTTAAACAAATCTCTGCCATAAGTTATCTATCATATTCTAATATAAAAAAACGAATCTGTGTGCGGGGTATAAATCTAGTGCCATTACAAAATATTATATAATGTCAAATGAATTCGGAAGTTTGTAATCGATCATTCTAAAAAGAACTAACATGAAATAAGGAAAAAAAGTTATTTATTGAAATATCGAACGCATTAGTCTAAGGGTTATGTGATGCGTTAAAAAATTCATGGGTATATGATCGGGTATATAGTTCGGGTATTTGGGTATGTAGTTTCGGGTAATTGGGTCGGGTATCACCTAATCCCAAGTCCGACCCAAACCCACAATTTTTTTTAAACTAATCCCAAACCTAACACAATACCTGTCGGGTTACAAAAAATAGTCGTTTTTTTCTCTGTTTTTATATAGCACTATGGTACTCGTTGGAAAGATAATAAAACGCTCGTTAATTTGGTGTAATTTTTTTTTCTTTAAAAAATCTCGTATATAAAAGATATTAACGTTTAAAAGTTATGGGAGTAAATATGAGATAGAAAATAATAAAGGTTTAATATTTACATTTAGTAGATTAGGTATTTAATAGATTAGGTTAAACCATATTTATTTCTTTTTTTTAATTGCTCTAGAGTTGCCACATCACATCCTATGTAGGATCTCTCAAATGAGAGATTGCATAATATTATGACATGTAAGATTATTAGCTTTGCAATATATATATATATATATATATATATACTAGATTATACCCAGGAATGTCCCCGGGTTGAAAAATCTAATATAACATATTAATTTTACATATGAAATAGAATGATTCGCTTTACAGTTACATGCAAGAAAGTTTCGGGTAGCACCTAACCTAAAACAATTAAAAATATATCTCCAATGTTAACGCCTAACCTTAAACAATGTATAATTCTAATGTTAATATCTAACTAAAACAATGTATAACTCCAATGCTAACGCATGTTAAAAATATAATTCATATTTACTGATTTAAACATAATTAGTGACTTGCCTATACGTGATTAATGATTTACATGAACACTTTGTGTTTTATAATTTATTAATTATTTTATACACATTTATAGTTTTTTTATATACACTAGATATTTGCCCGTGTTAACACGCAGTTCACCAACGTACAATTATTTTGAGCGGTTAAAACGTATAAAAAATATAGAAATATTTTATTAAGATTTAAAAGAAACCATTACACATTCTATTCAAATATCACTAAATATTTGTTTATACACCACATTTTTTGTTTTAGTCTTAACCTTCCTATCAGCATAAAGTATAAGTAACTTCACGCCTACCCTACTTTTAACTCTAGACTTTTGCCCGCGTTGACACGCGGTTCATCAAGTATAAGTAACTGCTACTATATGAAGTAAAAGAGCTTGAAGAAGTGTTCGTGATGAACTGCTTTCACTCAACTCTCCTGCATATCAATATTCATCCTTACCTGAAGTTATCGACACGTTGACATCATTTGAACCTAAAAACATGTGTGAAGAAAACAGTTAAGAGATGGTTCGAAAAGATTTAGTGTGAAAAAAATGTATGTAGAACCAATTTTTCTTGTAAAACTAAGAAACAAAACACTAAAAAAATAATTAATTAAACAAAAATAAAATCTTTATGATTTAAAGAACAGAATGAAGGTTTAAAATTATGAGTTAATTAAGTAAAGTGTGCAAGAAATCATTCATGAACATACTGTGATTTAGTGTCAAGTTGTTATCCCCTTGATTTGATCCTGTAAAATGGACGTTAGGTAATGAGTTTAATGCTTAATATGCTTTGCAGAAAAACATCTCATGGAAGTGTGAGAACTCACCAAGTAAATGAATCCATCACGCAACATGTTTATTTATGTCAAGTTGCACGACTTATTTAAATTATGATCTATATCAAAATTTCTAATTACTTCTTTATACAAATTGAAGACCACAACTTGCATCATTTTTTAAAGTCTTAACAAAATTTTTGGTTCTTACAGCAAATAAAACCCCAAAACTTTATTTAACCTTGAGTTGAAAGTCCCCCTCTTAACTTGGTCAATCTTCAACAAAATTAATCATATCAATAACATCCGACGTGGACGAAGCACGAACCAAGTTGGCTTATGAAACTGTTAAACCCATTATGTGAATTGTTAATGGTCTTTAATGTAGTGACAGAGTAATGAACACCAAATTACGTTATATAAGGGGAAAAACATCATAGCAAAGTAAAACATGTAGCTTTAGTTCTAAGAATAAGAAAAAGGATATACAAACAGAAATTCATATAATCACCTTGCACCTCGGACACAAAAATCCCACTGCTTTTGCGCTTTTTCTTTACACCTCGATTTTATACCTCATGATTTTTGTGCACCTATTGCTTTTTAAAACCAAAATGTTGTCAGCTATGGGGTCTCTAATCCAATTTATATTAAATAAAAAGAGAAATTTGATTAAAAAAGAACTAACAAAATGTTTTATTTACATTTTTAGTTGGTAAATTGGTACTAACCTCTTTATCGTGAAGACCAAGATATTTAGACCATACAGAAAGCCAGAGACTATTAGCAAACTTCCCGGCACTCCAACATTCTCCATTCATTGGAGATTTAGTAAATTCTTTATCTTCAATGAGGAACTCCAATCTGATGCAACAATTTGTCTTAGTATATAAAAAATAATTCTTCTAACAATTCTAAAAACCTCCTCTTAGGAGAAAATGATGTTTTGTTGAGTTATTAAAAAAGCACCATTTTCAGTAACTTTGGATCCTAATTTACTTATTTCCTCTTAGCTTACTATTTGAATGTGTAACTTTGATCAGGGTAGACAAACAACGATGGATTCATGATTTTTGATCTCGGTATGGATTTTTGTAACATTAGAGGAGGTAAAACGGGTGGTTTGAGTCACAGGCACTCACTCAAGTTAATTCAGAAAAGTTTAAGACCTGGTATGGGTCATGGGTCAGTGGGTTAGGTTAATGTGCTATTTCTTTTTTCCTGTTTTGAAGGTTCATAAATAGCTAAATAACCAATATGTTATGATAATAATAATAAAAAAAATCATACCGATAACAAAAATTTTAAAATATGATTCTGTTTTTCATATTCGTATCAACTATCAAGTAGTTGATGATTCTGCAATGGCCTCATTCGTACCTAACATATTAAGTGACCGATTCTGTTACTCACCATAAAAAAGACCCAAATTTAAATTTCACTTTACACATCGAAACATGTCTGCCTATCTATTTCTTGTTAAGGGGCACTTTAAGACTTCGATCTACAATCAAGCATTTTTTTATTAAAACAACGTGCACCTAATAACCCTTATGTCGAGGCAGACTTCTGTCATTTAGATGAACTAATCAAGGTGATACAATCATCAACTTACAACTATCATCCCTTTTCTATGAACATACACCTGCATGATATTGTTAGTTTATTCTCACTGCATGAATTAATTACTAAACAACACAAAAACATTGCATTACTTGACTTGTAGATAAAGCGACGTGAGATTACGAATCCGACTAAGATTACCAATACTCGTCTCAGTCAATATAGTACAAATCAAACCCAAAAAATTTTATTTGTTTTTTTAAATTGAAAATATATCCAATACGACAACAGAAACTATTATTAAACTAATTATCTTATTCTTTTTTATAAATAAGTTCAAGAGCTTGTGTACATTACCATTAATGTTTGCTTACTTGATCCATTCAACCTAAAAATCGTTTATTTGGTTATTAAATTTAATTTAGCTCAAAACTTTTTCAACATTATTTTCAAAATAAAACAAATATAAAAAAACTTACACTTGCAACAGTGCAGTTACAGCTGCAAATCTTGTCCTCATGACCATTGTAGAATCTGAAAAATGGGAGAACATGAATATGGTCAGGTCACTTTTGATGAAATTTACTATAGCACTTTATTAATAAACTCCTACATTCAAATAATATAAGCGTAATTCGCTGGATAGTGATTGGAACACAAGCAGATAAAGAAAGCAATCATATATAGCAGGAAACATATATGCAAACTAAATGATATTATAAATACTATATCATAAATACTATATTTATTATTTTAAGTAAAAACTATATAACTAATATGTACATTTAGAATCGCCAACCAACTCGAGCTCAATACGTGAAGTTCAGTCATGGACTTGTTTATTAAACAACCTTATTTTTAGTCTTCATTTTAAATTTGAGCTCGTTTAAGCTCAACTCGATTCAAAATATTAGCAAGCCAATATTAAGTAACATACGAACGTCTTGCCTCGTTTACACCCCAATATTGAACATCTTGCCTCGTTTACACCCACTACAAGAAAAGGAAGTTTTAGCGACGATTGCTCCTCTGTACGAATCGTCCCCAACCGTCAGATCAGCTTGTCATCTAACGATCCAGATTAGTATGAAAAGATGTCACGCGGATTGAGCAATAGCGACGACAAGCTCCACGTCGTCGCTATTGAGGTCGTCGCAAATGCACAAAATTCTTGTAGTGACCCCTAATATTGTCTCATAACATATGTGAAGAAACGAGTTTAACTTGCCCAAAAAGTGGATAAGTTTGGTTTGATACTCGTGTTCGCTCAAGGTGTACCCTATCTCGGAAATAATATATCTCAGAGATATATTATTTTTATTGGTGACGTCACACAACTGAAGTCATCCCGCGCATGAGCTAGTTATCATGTGCGTGCATTGTTCCGCGGATGTCTGACGATTTTGTACTTGGTCTAAGGATTCTTTCCGCGGATTAAGTTACCGCGGAATCTTTGTAGACGTTTCGTGGGATAGGGACATTATCTGTGTTAGGATTGGGTACGCTATCCCTTTAATATGATAGTATATTATCAAATTAACAAAGCTTCATTGCAACATTTGATCAAATCATCATAATTCATCAACAAAAATAACGACTAAAATATTCTACATCAAACAAATTTATTTACTTAAAATCAAATGTATAACACCTTAATTATTAACTCATGAGAACCAAAAAAAATAATAATTAAGGGAGAATAAAAAAGCTAATTTTTCTTGTTCTTTCTTGAATACACCATTCCTCGGATCCCATCCGGATCCGCGACAAACCCGAGAGGCCTATAGAACCCCAACACTCGGGGCTCCGAATACAAAGCAATATTCGTGATCCCTTTGTTTAACAATTCCTCTACCACCCTCTCAATAACAGCCTTCCCTAACCCTATCCCTTGAAAGTTAGGATCCACAACAACATCCCATATTATGGCATTAAAAACACCATCTCCAGTGGCTCTAGCAAATGCCACGGGTCTCTTTGTCGTCTCGTATTCGACCCATAACAACGAGTCAGTGTGTTCTAATGCGATCCTTATCTTGTCCGTGTCCCTCTTAGGGAACCCGACTGCAACAAATACGGAGTTTAAGTGGTCTAAGTTAAGTTCTTCGATTGTGCGACGAAGTATGAAGCCTCTCGATTGGAGTTCTTCGTCCGAAATGGCGTAACTAGGCTGTGATGCTGAGATTGAGAGCTTGCGAAAGTTGTGGTGTGTGGTTGGTGATTGGAAGCGGATGGGTGATCGTAATGTGAGGGATAAGGTACTCCCGTGAAGAAGCATGTTTTAGATTTGTTTGTGTGTTTGTGTATACAAGTTTTGATTGATAGATGTACGATATCTGTTTACCGTTGGAGTTTGTGGTTGTTATTGGAAGTTTTAAAGGTTGTGGTCCTAGTTGTTGGTTCTACTCTAAGAGCATGTTTGGCTCTTTATCTCATTTTCTTCTTTCTCCTCCTTCCACCTCCTTATCTTCTTAATCTCAAAAGTCACAAATTCTAACTTATGACTTTTCTCCTTTTCCACCTTCTTTTCTCCTTAATCTAATCACAAAAGCTCATTTTCAATCCATCATCCAAACACTTCATTTTAACTTATGATTTTCATAAGGAGGTGAAAAAATGGAGAGCCAAACATGCACTAACTCCCTCCATCCCAATTTAAATGTCTTGGGTCCAAAAACACACATTTTAAAAAATCTGTTGTTTGTATGTGGTAAAATGACAATAATTTAGGACATTTAATTTAGGACAACAAAAAAAGGAAAGAATGACATTTAAATTGGGACGGAGGGAGTATATTTCATAGCCAAGAGATGTGATATATTACACAGTATATGAATCTAAAGTGGGATGAATAGTGTTTTCACGGAAGTATTATAAGAAGAGGTGTAGTGGTGGGGTGGTAGCGTTGTTGTTTGCCTTGTGGAGTTATTGGGAGAGTTTTTTGGGTGTTTGATAGCAGGCGGGTAATTTGTTTTTTTTGGGTAGGGGTATTTCTATCATTTGGTGGGAGGTGATGGTATATGTGTTGTTTTGCATATCTCTCTCTCTCTTCATTTTAATAGTGGCGTCGGTGTTGTGTTGTTGTCGCCGAACATCGCTCTTACCTTTGTTGTTGTTGCTGTTATCAACGACATTAGCAACTTCTGTGCCTTTTCGTAGGTTTTACAAGCTTAACCGTTGGTCGGCGTCATCCAAGACCGTGACTTTTCGTTTCATGTATCGTCGGTTGTTGTGGTGTTAGATGGTGGTGACGTTGTACGATATGTTTGTTGTTTGCGCCATCGGCACATCTTTACGGCTGTTGAGGCTATATTTACGGGACTTTGTTCTGATATGGGGTTACGTGAAGGTATGGATCGTTTCGTGCTTTGTAAAATGATATTCATGTTTTTTTATGTTCATATGTAGTGTGTATACTGGTTGCATGTTTTTTCTTTCTTTTTGGGTAGAGCGTGGCATGTCATGTTAGGTTAGGGTTTTGGTTTGTTGTTTACGTTGGTGATGAGGTGTTTATGGTGTTGTCTGATGTTAGTGCTGACTGATATGTTAGGGTTATGGTTTCAGACCGCGGATGATAAAATGAGTGTTTGTGGTGATGTTTGATGTTGGTATTAACCGTTAGGTTGGGTTTAAGGTTTCAGACCTTGGATGATAAAATGGGTGTTTGCGGGTTTGTGGTTTGAGTGAAATATTTTTTATTTGTTGTTTGCAGTTAGCAATGAGGTGTTTAAGGTGTTGTTTGGTGTCTGTGTTGGTGGAGAAAGTGATGGTTGGTTTGGTCCGGTCCGGTCCGATCCAGTCCATTCTGTCGGATGCATTCGGAATGAATTTTGTGGGCCCCTTCGATTGATTAAAAAACTAATAAAAAAATTGCTACTGTTCAATTATATATTTGAAAAGAACAAATAACTTTGATACATTTAATAAATTAAGTCATATATAACAACAACCATACCCAGTGAAATCCCACAAATAGTGAATTATTGGTAGGGTCTGGGGAGGATGGGATATAAACAGACCTTACTTCTATCCTTGAGAATAGAGAGGCTGCTTTCAAAGAGACCCTCGGCTAAAAAAATATATATATATATATATATATATATATATATATATAATAATTTAAACTACCAATATCAAAGATGGTGGAAAGAATACACGGTAAAAATGGAAAAGAATTACAACTAGAAAACCTATAAAGCACAATGAGACAATCACATGTAAAGACCAACAAAAAAGTGCGTGTGAATATCTTATTTCCTATGACACATCTAAAAACTCAAATGACCATATCCTAACAGTCTTTAACCTTAATCCTATGTCTCCACAAGCTCTTATCCTGGACCATGTTCTCAGAGAGGTGTAACTCTTGTAAATCTTTCTTAATCCTCTCATCCCAAGTCAACCTGGGCCTACCCCTACCCCTCCTCCCCTTCACAATGAGGTTTTCCACCGCCCTAACTGCTCCGTCGTTTGTCTCCTCTTTACATGCCCAAACCACCTCAATCTCCCCTCCTTTATCTTATCGAATATACTTGCTACTCCCAACCTTTATCTAAGAACCTCATACAATTATACATACATATATATATATACATATACATATACATATATAAAAATAGAAATTTATGTTACAATATATTTGAAAAACACAACAATAAGTAAACAATACAATTAAAATAAAATTTTGTAATAAACCTAATTAAAACATTATATAAATTAAAAAAAAACACCTTTCACCTACAACTTGTCACTAGGAACTTCAGATCCTGTTAATGGCTTAGTAGCAGGAATGGTTTATTTTCTTAAACAAGTCTTATCAACAGCCTTGTTGTTCTTTCTCGACCTTCTCTTAAGCCTTTTTAGCACATGTTTGTGCACTTTAATGGTTATTAGGTAACTTGGGTTATACACAAATTGTCTCACCGAAGAAAGTTTGGTTCCTACTAATCTCTTAGTTTGCCTTTCAACAACATTTGTGCTTTTCCCCATGGCTATATACTCTCTTAGAACACTTCTTTTAGTTTGGTGAAAATGTGATTAGTGTAGGGGTCATAGTAGCAAGTAATAAGAATGTTATTTTTTTTAACTGACAAGACGGATCTTTTTTATTCATCACCACAAAATATCACAAGTACACCACTATTACATCACAATCTCACCCGGGCGCATTTAGCCAGCAGCTACCTGGGCCACAATCTAACCCCGAAACAAACACTATACAGACATAATACATCAATTATCTAGTATAATATCCTGCCCAACACTTAAACCCAAAATATCGACCTAAACCAAAAGACATGAGGCTGACCAGACTGTCTTTCACCCATTATCTGAGAAGGAGAAGTCCCACCATTGTTCCTTAACCATACCGTGATTTCTTTCTCTTTTTACCATCCACCAGAACGACTCGGTCTTGATGTCTTCGATAACTAAAGGTGTCGCCTTATTCACGTCATTGAAAACTTTATCATTCCTTCCTAGCCATAGCTTCCACATCCCCAATAGCACCACCGCATACATAGCTTTAATTCTCTTACCCGATGTGTTTTGCTTCCAGCAGGTTTCCAACAGATCTGAAATGGAAGCTTCAGCAGCGATATCCGGTACTTTTAACCATTCAGCAATATTCCACCACATAGCACGGGCCCAGATACACCCGACCAAAATATGTTCAGCTGTCTCAGGATCCGCACCACATCTTTTGCATATGCCGTCACCATAAACTGCACCTCTAATCGCTAGCGTTTCAGCCGTAGGTATCCTGTTATCGCACACACGCCATACAAAACAATTTATCTTTGGGGTTGCAATCTTGCTCCACACAAACGGACCCTGCTGATTTTGATGGTCCCCTTTGTCAGAAACTTAACATGATACCAGAAATACTCAGATCTTTATTACTAAACTCAAAAGAAACAATACAGAATAAAAACTCTCAATAGATCATAAACCAGATCTTCACACAATAATCTCTCTCAACAAAATAAACTCTCTATACCTATCAACGATTACAGTGAAACTCAAAGATCAAACACAAGGTGTGAATGATACTACAAACCCTAATCTGTTTAGACGAAAAGAGAGTACAATAATACTGAGAGACTAAAAGATCTAAACTAAGTTCACGAGCAGAAGACTTGCTTATATGGAGCTGATATAGGTTCGGGAAGAATACCAACCGAACCTATATTGATCGTTGGATCAGATGACAAAAACACACAACGACCAGATCTCTATCGTTGATTAGAGACTGAGGATCGCCACGCTGGCAATCCATGTTGTAACGAATCCGAGCCTACGAAGCAATCCAGACTGAGCCTTATTCTTCGGGCTTTAATCTTTACTGGACCAATCTTCATATCTTCATTATTGGGCTGCTCCAGTTGGGCTGCTCCAGTTGCTTAGACGGACTCAACACGAACACTTCAATCCTTTTATAAAACTACAAAAAATATAAACACAATATAAAAAACTTTTATAAAAACATTTAAGTAATATAAATTGGAACAATATACCTGATTGGTATTAGACATTTTAACACCCCCCCACAATTTGATTACTTAAATGTTCTTCAGTTATGGATTGAATGGGTCAAAAAACCCCAATCTCCTGCACAACTCCTCATGAGCACTTGCAAGAAGACCCTTAGTAAACAGATCAGCCAACTGATCCTTTGAATCAATAGAAACAGTTTTAACAACACCTTTGGTAACTTGATCTCTTAGAAAATAAAGATCTAACTCAAAGTGTTTAGTTTTATCATAAAACACAGGATTTGCAGCTATTGAAATAGCAGCATTATTATCACAAAATACCTCAATAGGAGTTTTGACCAAAACAGACAACTCCTCAAGTATGTTTCTAAGCCACATAACCTCACAAGTCATAGAGCACATGGCTCTATATTCAGCCTCTGCTGAAGACCTAGAGACAGTAGACTGTTTTTTGCTTTTCCAGGAAACCAAGTTTCCTCCCAGAAATACACAAAACCCAGTCACTGATTTTCTTGTACTTATACACTTACCCCAATCTGAATCAGAAAAAGCTTTTAGATCAAAATTATCCCTTTTTCTAAACCTAATACCTTTTCCAGGAGATAGTTTTAAGTACCTTAACAACTTGAATGCAATTTTTACATGGCCTTTAAGTGGACTATGCATATACTGACTTAGAAAGTGAACAGCATATGATATGTCAGGCCTTGTATGTGAAAGATAAATCAACTTACCAATTAACTGTTGATAAGCAGTAATATTCACAACATTTTCAGAATCATTAATAATACCAGTTAACACATGATTCTGTTCAATAGGCACATTAACAGGTTTACAACCAAGCATACCATATTCAGACAATAAATCAGTACAATATTTTCTTTGAGTTAAAATAAGATCATCATCTTTTCTTATGACCTCAATTCCTAAGAAATATTGTAATTTGCCTAAATCTTTTATTAGAAACTTTGTTTTAAGACAGCTTTTTAACTTTTCAATTTCACTAACAGAATTGCCAGTGACAACAATATCATCTACATATACTAACAAGATAATAATAACAGAATTAGAATTTTTAAAAAATAATGAATGATCACATTTGCTTCTTTGAAAACCAAATTCAATTAATACATTCACTAATTTTTCATTCCACATTCTTGGGGCTTGTTTTAAGCCATATAAAGACTTTTTCAGTTTACAAACCTTATTACTATCAGTATCATGATATCCCTCAGGAAGTTTCATATAGACTTCCTCATTTAATTCTCCATACAAGAAGGCATTATTTATATCTAACTGAAATAATTCCCAATTATTATACACAGCCATAGATATAATGCACCTAACAGACACAATTTTCACCACAGGAGCAAATGTCTCCTCAAAGTCTATACCTTCTTTTTGACTATAACCCTTAGCAACTAACCTAGCCTTATACCTTTCAATTTCACCATTTGACTTGTATTTTATTTTAAAAATCCATTTACATCCTACAATATTTTTATTTTTAGGTGTATCAACAACAGTCCAGGTGTCATTTCTATTTAAAGCCTCAATCTCATCATTCATTGCCTGAATCCATTCAGGACTTTTTGAGGCTTCAGTATAAGACCTAGGTTCATATCCTTTTGAAAGAGTAGTAGCAAAACATTTAGATTCACTAGACAAGTTAGCAAAATTAACAACTTTATTTATACTATACTTGACTTTTCCATCAAGAATAAAGTCATCATATTTAGAAGGGAAAACAGAAGTTCTTGAAGATTTTCTGAAACTTTCAATATCAGCAGACTCTGAAGTATTACCCTCGAATCATGTTGGTCATCACTTGTAGTATTCACATGTTCTACCCTATCAGAACTAGTCATTCTGTTGGTTGACTGCTGGTTTCCAGCCATGTCATCATCATCAACAGGATGATTAGTTGATTGCAGACCATGTGTTCCTACATCTAACCTACCTATCCCCCTTCTATCATCATTGGGATCATTTACTTCAAAACCATTTTGAGAGTCTGAGTTTTCAAAATTATCAAAAAAGTTTAAACTATTAATGTGTTTTTCAGAATTAGAATCAAATGAATCAAAAATTTTTGGTTCCTTAAAAGGAAAACAATTTTCAAAAAATTTTACATCTCTTGAATAGCCAACAGTTTTGCTATCAAGACTGAAAACCTTATACCCTTTTTTCTCATTTGAATATCCTATAAAAACACATTTTTCAGATTTACTATTAAACTTATCTGACTCATTTAAAATCGTACAGAAACACAGACAACCAAACAATTTTAAATGATCAAGAAAGGGTTCAAAACCATATAACATCTCATAGGGGGTCTTTCCTTCTAAAATTCCAGATGGTGTCCTATTTATCAAGTAAGCAGCAGTTAATACACACTCAGTCCAGAATCTAATAGGTATATTACTTTGAAACAAAAGAGCTCTAGCAACATTAAGAAGATGTCTATGCTTCCTCTCAACAATACCATTTTGTTGAGGAGTATAGGCACAAGTTGTTTGATGAACTATTCCATTATCCTTACAAAACCTTGACATTTGTTGATTTACGAATTCAAGACCATTATCACTTCTGAAACACTTTATATGTTTACCAAACTGAGTTTGAATAATATTAAAAAAATCTTTAATATTTTCAAAAACTTCTGATTTATTTTTTAGTAAACACACCCATACTGCTCTGGAATAGTCATCAACAATTGTTAAGAAATATCTAAAGCCATCCCTACTAACAACTTTATAAGGTCCCCATACATCTAAGTGAACCAGTTCACCAACATGTGTTGATTTATGGTCACTTAGTGGAAATGGCTCCCTATGTTGTTTGGCTCTAAGACAAATCTCACATGGTTGAGTTTTATCATGTTTTCCTAGGTTGAGTTTGTTTCTAAATATATTAACAGCTTGATCAGCAGGATGACCAAGTCTAGCATGCCAAATATCATATAAGTCAGAGCTAAAACAGACCTTAGTATTCAAGCATGCATTACCACATAGATACAGACCATGAAGTTGATTACCAGTCACCAGGACTTTCTTGGTTAACTGGTCCTGTATATAACAAGTATCTTCATCAAACCCAACATACAACTTATTATCCCTAGCAAGTTTGTGTACAGAAATAAGGTTTACTTTGTATTCAGGAATAACTAGAACATCTTTTAAAATTACATTATTAGCAATTTTAACATTTCCAATCTTAGTGACTAAAGCCTTTGTTCCATTAGGGTGATTAACATGTATGTTTAAATCAGACACTTCAACATAATCAGTTAATTCAACATTATCAGAAACCATGTGTTGACTAGCACCTGAGTCAATAATCCATCCAATCTTAATTTTATCTCCAATTTTACTAGCAAAGCCAAATATAGGTTTACCACATATATTAGCACAGAAAAAACTACCTGAAACATTGCAGCTCTGTGGACTTTCCTTAGTTTTATCATTCAGAAGACTCAACAGTTTGGACAATTGTTCATTTGTCAAAGAAGGAACAGAAATATCAGTATCAATACTAACATTATTACTACTAGTATTAACCCTGCCCTTTTTTGACTGATTCCCTCTGGATCTCATCCAAGAAGGGTATCCAATAATCTCAAAACACTTGTCAGCCAAATGACCATTCTTATTACAATGAGAACATTTTAAGGTAGACTGATTAGTGTTCTTATTACCAAATTTCTTACTAAAATCAGAAAATTGTTGATCAGTTTTAGCAAGAAAACCAACAGTTTGAACCTTTTTATTTGTTCCACTAGAATTTCTATGTGACTCTTCTCTAGACACTATAGCATAAGCTTCTTTTACAGAAGGTAACACATCTCTAGTTAACAAATTAGTCCTAACAGTTTGATAATAACTATCCAATCCCATAAGAAATTGCATAAGTTTGATCATTTGGCTAAAACTGTTAAAATCCTTTGAAGCATCACATGTACATGGAGG
This sequence comes from Ambrosia x helenae, assembly GCA_030844895.1. Taxonomy (NCBI): domain Eukaryota; kingdom Viridiplantae; phylum Streptophyta; class Magnoliopsida; order Asterales; family Asteraceae; genus Ambrosia; species Ambrosia x helenae. The sequence goes on along the minus strand of JAUTDX010002325.1, from coordinate 5,355 downwards.
TAATTGGAGTATTTGATCCAATTGCTTCCACATAACATTTAACTTCTGATAATATTCAGAAACAGAAGTTCCATCTTGAGAAAAACTATTTATTTTTTGATATAAATCAAAAACCACAGAACCATCAATTTTATCATATGTCTCTTTTAATTCTTTCCAAACATCACTAGCTAGTTTAGAGAAAACTTGTCCTAAGTATAATTCCTCAGACATAGAATTAAGAATCCAAGTAAGCACAATAGAATTACACCTATCCCATTGTCTAGCAAGAACAGGATCATCAACAGGTTTAACACATTCTCCATTTACAAATCCAAGTTTATTTTTAACAGACAAACCTAAGATCATAGCATTAGACCATACACTGTAATTGTCAGTACCTTTTAATTTGATGCTAACAATAGTTAGGTTTGTTGAGTCACTAGGTGCAAGTACAGGGGGTCACCAGCATCTATCTTATTGATCAAGGTTACAGGATCAACAATAGCACTATTGGGATCCTGACCTTGACCCCCTCCACCTGATCCTTGATTATCATTAGTCATAACTACCAAACAAACAGTAACAACACAACAGTAGATCACACCAGGAGAAACAACACACAGCAGTCAAATCACAAGCAATTAACACACAAAACAGACAAATCAAACAAAAGACACAAGGCGAAGCTGTACTGGTGTTCCAGATCACTGGTTCATCACTCTATGGTGCCAGCGCAGGTCCTAGTACAGGAGCCACCTAACTTTCTAGACCAACCCTAAAGCTACACAGGGATGCAAACCCTGGCAAAGACTCCTTAGGACAACTCTATAATAATAAAAAAGAGTCCAGGAACAATCTCACCAATATAGCCCAAGTTAGGGTTCTCCAAACTCGTAATATTATAGCCTTCACTTAGGGCTATAATATCAGAGAGCACACTAGAAGATTTGCCTTCCAATCAATATCACAGATCTTGAGAGTAGATCCGTTCCCAACGTTCAGTAACACCTTTAGATACGATCCTTAGATCTGAATCACCAGATCTACACCAGGTCGAATCAAGAACTGACCAGTAGTTTGATGAATCGAATGAAGGCTATTCAGCACCTTCAAACAACCAAAAAGCCCTATATCAGCGGAAGACTATAACCAGAATCAATACCAGACCTAGAGCTCTGATACCATGTCAGAAACTTAACATGATACCAGAAATACTCAGATCTTTATTACTAAACTCAAAGAAACAATACAGAATAAAAACTCTCAATAGATCATAAACCAGATCTTCACACAATAATCTCTCTCAACAAAATAAACTCTCTATACCTATCAACGATTACAGTGAAACTCAAAGATCAAACACAAGGTGTGAATGATACTACAAACCCTAATCTGTTTAGATGAAAAAAGAGTACAATAATACTGAGAGACTAAAAGATCTAAACTAAGTTCACGAGCAGAAGACTTGCTTATATGGAGCTGATATAGGTTCGGGAAGAATACCAACCGAACCTATATTGATCGTTGGATCAGATGACAAAAACACACAACGACCAGATCTCTATCGTTGATTAGAGACTGAGGATCGCCACGCTGGCAATCCATGTTGTAACGAATCCGAGCCTACGAAGCAATCCAGACTGAGCCTTATTCTTCGGGCTTTAATCTTTACTGGACCAATCTTCATATCTTCATTATTGGGCTGCTCCAGTTGGGCTGCTCCAGTTGCTTAGACGGACTCAACACGAACACTTCAATCCTTTTATAAAACTACAAAAAATATAAACACAATATAAAAAACTTTTATAAAAACATTTAAGTAATATAAATTGGAACAATATACCTGATTGTATTAGACATTTTAACACCCTTGATAATTAATATCCTCCTTAACCGCTTTAACCGAAAAAACACATTTCTTGTTCTTGGCCGACATCCAGCTCCAAAGGAAAACCTATAATGCCTTGATGAAGGATAAGTTCAATACCTTCCATCATTCTAAAACTACAATTAGAAAGTGAATGAACAACCAAAAACTACCACTCCCACAAATAGATCTACAAGCTCTTAATTTCAAAAGAAAACTTACGGTAGAGAGTTCAAATGTTAACATGTGGGAAACCAATTAACTATCTTACTTTTGGAGATTGACATTTTATACGAAGAAAGCGTTGATTAGTGTTAGAATAATGTGTCAAAGTATTATGGTCAAACTTGGTCAAAGAAGTTTGAGGGGCCATTTGTGTCAATTACCAAAGTTATTTCTGCTTTATTAAGTTTAGGTTAATAATTGTAAGTCTGATAAGATGGAGGGCTGTTTTATGTACAAGCTGAAAGTCTTAACAGACTTTAACCAACCATTTGGGTGTGAGGGTTATAAATATAGGGCTAGGTCTAATAGTTAAGTCAGTCGATTACAGTCGTTTCCATTGTAATTTTCTTTGTAATTTCTTTTCTGTTTCATCAATAATAATTCGAAGCTTTCGACAATTGTGTTCTTAATTCAATTTCATAGGTGTTTTTATAACAATTGGTATCAGAGCCAGGTTGGCTCAAATTCTGTGAAATTGGTTAGTGTTATCCGCAGTAGAAGATCAACAATGGTGTCGATGAAGTTTGAATTGAAGAATATTGATGAGAAGAAGGAATTCTGTCTTGGAGTGATCAAGATAGGTGATGATGACGGGGCTTGTAAGATTCAGAACGGTGAAGTCACATATTGATGAACAATGATGATATTGTTGATGATCATGATGTGAGGTATGTTTCTGATCTGGGTATAAGTATTTGGTCATTGATTTATTGAAAGAAAGTGTTATCGACTGGTGATTCTTGAGGATGGTGATATCCTGGTTATGAAAGAATCAGTGATCTTGTTGATTGGTTCAAGGGAGAGTAACAACACCCATCTTTGTCTTTTGAATGGAAAGATAGTGTTGGTTTCAGTAAAAGAAAGAAAGGTATTAAGTTTCTTGATTACTGATAGTGATTACACTAGATGGAAGGTGGTGTATGTTATGGGAAAACCAATGGTAATGATTTCAGGAACAAAACATGGGAATAATGTTTGTGTTCTTGGTTTGCCTCATGTTATAGAGTTCATTGATCACAAAGATGAACATGAGTTGATTAAGTTCTGTAAACAGGTTGATGGGTTACAGGGTAGTTTCTTAGAGTTTTGTGTGAGTTATGTGATGGGAATTTGTCACAGGGTAAAAGACTCTAAGGGTGTTCAGTCAACTAAGGGTTTTGTTCATGGTGAGTTGTGTGGGAAATCAATGGTTTGACTCTAGGTGGAGGTGGTAATCTCTGGTTAAAGAAGATGATTTTCCAAAAGGGGTAAGGGTACATGTTTTGGGATGTAAACATGAGTGTGTTACCATGGTTGGAAAATGGATGATGTTTGGCTGTGTGAAGACTAGACAGGTTAAGAGGAAGTCAAGAACAAGTGGCCAAAGGTTCTTGGGATATCTGATGGAAGAGGAGTAATCAGAATGAGTGGTCTAGTGAGTTTAAAGCCAATGGTGAAATATAGCAGGTTTGTGCTATGGTTAAAGAGTTTGTTGACTGAGGTGGAGGCTGTACAGAATAAGGTGGAGTCTGAGGGGGTTCAGATCAAGGTGGAGCCTGGTGTGTGTACAGGGAAAGAAACTCAGTTGAACAAGGTTGAAATAAGTGCTGGATCCTGTGAGGAATGGAACAGGTTCAGAGTCAAATGGGTAATCTTTTGACTGATAATGAGTTTGTAACCAAGTGGTGGGTGATAATGAATGTTTGAGATGGGTTAATTATGGAAGAATGTTGCTTGGTTTGTGAATGGTAAGCCTGAAATGAGGCTGAGATGATAGAACTCAAAAACTGATGGCAGGGCAATTTTTGTCATAGTTTTGGTTGTGTTTGACCGTGCAGGATTTGTGTACAGGAAACTGTTTGAATCTGATGGATGTGGAGCTGTTATGTTGTTCAGTTTTGTGAAAGAAACAGTGGTTGATAACTGTTTGAAGTTGTTGAAAGCTGGGTACAACATGGGTCAGCTGGTTGTGATTGTGCAGGAAGTTTGATCAGTGAATGGGTCAAAATGGGTTATGCACATCAGGAGGCACATCAGGTCAGATTTTGAATGGTTGGAAGTTTTGGAAGAATCAGTTGAAGCAGCTGGAAGTATTTGGTGGCAAAGGTAGTACCCAGGGTAAAATGGTCAGAAGTTTGCTGAAAGCCAAAGAGGATGAAGCTGAGTACAGATTCTGTTTCCAAAGTGGTTGTGATAGTCCAGTCTTGAAGGTTATTGTGAGCTGTGGAGATAGGCTGCAATGTGGATCACTTGTGCATTATTTTGACACAGGTCAAAAGGGTCTTAAAATGGTTGATTTTAAGTGCATGGGGGTGTGAGGGTCAAGGCTGTGGATTATCTGAGTTTAGTTGTTTGAAACTGCTGGTAGGGTTTCAAATAGTTAAACTGCTGATGAAGAAGCAAAGGTCTGCTGGGAAAGAAGCAAAGGTCTGCTGGGAAACTACTGATGTGAAGATCAGAGTTTTAGTAATAAAACAGCTGATAGCCAGCAGAGTTTTGGAAACTGCTGAAGTGTATCAGTAGTTTAATGTAGCAGGGGTTGAAACTACTGATGAGGAGAAAATGTAATTAGTAGTTTAGCTTCATGTTTTGATGATCAGCAGTGGTTTCAATCAGGTAGTTTGGGAGCTGTTTGTTATCAGTGGTTTGGGGCTGTATTGTTATCAGTGTTTTGGTTGATTGAAGGATGGCAAGGTTGTGATCTTTGACACAAGGTGGAGATTGTTAGAATAATGTGTCAAAGTATTTATGGTCAAACTTGGTCAAAGAAGTTTGAGGGGCCATTTGTGTCAATTACCAAAGTTATTTCTGCTTTATTAAGTTTAGGTTAATAATTGTAAGTCTGATAAGATGGAGGGCTGTTTATGTTACAAGCTGAAAGTCTTAACAGACTTTAACCCAACCATTTGGGTGTGAGGGTTATAAATATAGGCTAGGTCCTAATAGTTAAGTCAGTCGATTACAGTCGTTTCCATTGTAATTTTCTTTGTAATTTCTTTTCTTGTTTCATCAAAATACTTCGAAGCTTTCGACAATTGTGTTCTTAATTCAATTTCATATGTGGTTTTATAACAATTAGGAGGAACATTTTTGGAGTAATCCTTGTGCGAATGGTGTGCCTTGGAGAAGAATCTGCGGAACATATGTTTAGGGGTTTGTGGTCTCGCGAAATGTAGTCTGGTTTGGGTATCTCTAGTTGGTGTCATATTCCGAATATCTACGCGTTCCATGTTCAAAATTTAATGATGTTTACATGAAGTGTGTGGAGCAACGGGTAGAAAGAAGGAAGTTCTTAAAGGGGG